>VDFB02086804.1:57534-74120 GCA_007258455.2 Sequoia sempervirens | reverse complement strand
CCTTCCCGACATCCTGTTTTGCTTCCAACTTCTGCATTTCTTCCAAATTGCTTTTTGCACTCCCCAAATCTTCCGAGAAGCACCATTAGTGCCAAATTTTACTCTTGCAACTACTAGATTGGTCTTTCTCACCCAAAAAACATTGTTTATCCTAAGGACGTGAATCCAAGCTCAAACTCAATGGTGGATGATGGAAAATGCTATGCTGCCATGAATGCGTTGGTTGAATTTTTTGATGTAGGTGATCTTTATGCCATTTTGAGGCCATCATTTTAGAGGATTTCATAGGAATTCAACTTGTTTGACATGCCTCATTGATGATATCAAGTTCTTAGTCAAATTATCACAAGCAATTTAGTGACCAGACAAAGTGCTATAAATATCAATTCATTTGTCAATACAATGGTCGGCGTGAGCATTCAGATTTTTGTGTGATTCCCACTGTGGCATAGCCATTCATTCGTACTGCTGTTCCAGTATTTGGTGTTTATTTCTAGGTGTTTGTTGTTCCCATATTATGTGAGTTTGCTACTACATAACCTTTGGAAAGTTGTTATTATCTCTGCATTTGCTGCTGTACAGTTTGGTGGTCGCTATACCATTGTAGGGTGCTGGAAATTGTAGTCTATATCAAACATTCCTTCTTGTTTCAGATTGTTCAAAGCAAACAGTTTGCAACATATATAGTTATTGCCATCATTTGGGAGTACTTTGTCATTGCCATCTTTTGCCCATTTTTGTTGAATGTATTCATGTGTGTTTAGAGTTTCATAACAGAGGATTGTAATCAGCAATTGTGTGTTAAGGTTCCAATAAATATTCTTACATTTTCTTATATATGGCACAGCTGTAAAACTGTAAATTCATTTAATTGTTTCTAGCATTGTGTCAAGGTTTCAATAATAATCATTCTTATACTTGGCGCTGCTATAATTTATTTAGACATTAAACAATTGTTTACATCTAGTCAGATATTGTTTGATAAATGACAGATTTGAATATTAATTATCATTGCTATTTACATAAAAAATTGTGGTTTATTACTGTTCATTAAATTTAGAGGAAGTTCTTATGCCTTGCATATGTAGGAAATACAAAAAATTTAGGTTTTATTCAAATATTGAAAAAGAACATTACATAAAAACTCAGCCATGTTGCAGGTTTGCACGACAATGCTTGTGAGAAAGCAAAGATCGTATAAGATTTTTCATTAGAAGCCATGCCTTCAATACTAGCATGTCTTAGATTTTGTTTAGAGACACCATCAAAGTTTATTTTTAGCCATCCTAGTGGATGAGGTACCCATGTGCTGAATGGGTGGATCGTTAGCCTAGTATTTTTAATGGAAAGCAATGTGCTGGTGGCTTGCAACTGGACACCTATCTTATCCGCCTATCCTCGAGTTATATTTTTTACAGCCAAAGGAAGACATGGGTGTTAGAGGAGTGTTGGCCTTCACTATATTTATTAATTGCTAGATAGTACATTGTACCCCATGAAATAGGCAGGCATTTATCTCTTGTTGGAAATATTGTCATTGATGTCAAAGTAATGACATTGGCAGATTGAAGACATGTTATAGTGATGTCTCCATTGAAGAAAATTGATGAAGGATAGAAACAATGATAAAGACAAAAGATCAAGGCCGACTCCTTTGAGGGCAATTGTTAAGTTTAAAATTTAAATTAAAGATTTAAAGTGGTGCTAAAATTTTGAAGATCTGAAATTAAATTGTGTGAAGTGCCTCATTGAAAATAAATAAAATATTTATTATACATGGGCCGACTTGTAATGTCCCACCCTAGTTGGAACAAATTTTCTGCGATTTTGCTAAGTTTGACAACACAGGCATATCATCAAACAGTTCTCTTGCAACTAACTGAGTTATTTCCAGCAGATGTTTGAACAAGAATTGTATGCATAAAACTTATCATAGAAGATACTCCTTAAATATCAATAAATCAGCAACAACATTTAACCATTGCATCATAGCAAATCATAACAGTAGAATAGGATTGAACATATATTATTCATGTTCAGGTAAGCATCAACAATTACAATGTATTTGATATCAAAATTGCACAGGTCTGATTTCCAATTACCACACCGAACCATAAATACAAGAAGTATGAATATTTTCATGCATGTTATGAATGGCAAACTTTAGCACTAGCTTTCATTCTAATGTCCCTGAATATTTGGTTTGAGCCTTGAATAATTAGAAAAAATAATTCTTTATGGCTCAATTATTTTTGTTTGGCTTAGTGGACTTGGAGGATATTTTCCCATGATTTATTATTAATTTTGATGGCACCAAAATATTTTTATAATTTTTGTATGATGTTGGGCAGCCCCTTTTGAGGATAAAAGGAGGGAAAAATAATGAAAATATAATATTTTAATTCATGAAATAGTGCGTCCCATTTGAAAAAAAGAAAGAATTTAAATTTAAAAGGTGAATTTGAGTGCCCAAATTGGGTCGGCCAAATTGGAAGGAAAAGGAATGTTGGATATAAATACAAGGCGTTGTGGAGGCATTTCATCATGGTGCATATTATTGTCAGTTTGAACCAGCAGCTTGTTGCATCTATCCCAAGGACGAAAACCCTTGTGAATTGTTGGTAAGTTGGACGAAAAACTAGCTCATCTTGGGAGGACTTCATGACGAAGGTCTACTTGTGCTTCAATGACATTTTGTGAAGGATTGAGGGATGGAAAGTAATATTCAGATTTGCAGATCAGTTTGAGCAGCATTTTGAAGGCAGATTTTGCATTGTTTTCAGTTTTTCCCTAGGGTTTCACCCTAGAGTGGGGCGCCACATTTGGAGAAGAGGTGACTAGGGTTTGGAGGTCATTTGGGTGCATTGCACAGGTTTCAGACTCTCATTTTCAGACCAGCAGACTAGCGCACCTCTTGGTAGGGTTTTGGAGGCATCATCATTCACATTTTGCATACCCTTTTGGCATCTTTGCATAGCTGGAGTAGTTCGCCCAGCTAGGGCATATTTGGTACAGAATTTCCTATGCATTTTGGTATGTATTTTGGACCTGATTTGTAATAGCAGATTTCTGGGCATGTTTGGCATGTTTGCCCATGGTATTTGATGCATTTCAGACCTCATATTTCTGATCCATAATAGAAGACTTCTGTGGATGGGTTTCTTATCATTTGGTGACATTTTTGGTGTTGAATCATTGCCAAATTCATCTAATAACCCAGCTATATGTTTGGCATATGAATTGGTGTAATTTACATAGTGTTTTAGCATGTTATGTGGCTGTTGTAAGTACTTGATTAGGTCTAAAGCAAAATATTGTGTTCACGATTGAAAGATAATCATAAGGGTTCATAATTGCTTATTTGTTCAAGCATTTGGAAGCATATATGTTTGCTGATCTTGTTTGATTGAGCAGAAATTCAAATCAGAATTTAGGGTTCTGAGCAGAAAACAAAAGAGCAGAAAATTAGGGCAGAATTCTGAGTTTTAAAACAGATTTCTAGGGAAAATCCTAGTTGGGATATTTCATTCATTTTCAAATTGGTGTCCACAACAACTCCAAGCATCCCTTGTACTCCAGCGGATGGCTTATGAAGGACTTCCAATGATGCACTTGCAAGTATGTGAGCAAGAATGGATGGATGATTGCTTGGTTTGAATCATAAACTCCATGCCAGCTAAATGGTCTCCTTTCCCTTGCATGGTAGTCAACACACACAAGACAGAGATAGCATGTAATCAATAAATAACCGCTGCTGCCCTCTAATGCACATACCCTCCATAAAGTCTGCAAAAGATATTAACCAAAGTGGCGGCCCTAAAAAGCTTATCGACCAGCAATCCTAACTCTACTTCCATCACTTAAATCAACCTCAACCAAACTTGCAATAATTGACCAGAAAATAGAGAATCACCAAATATTAAATCCTCAAAATGAAGTAGCTACCATTCTTCCTTGGCGCCCATATTAACATTTGAGACAAATCTGTAGTATTTTCAGGAACTCTATTCTACCCTGCATCCATGTCTTCCTAGCAACTTCATACAATCAAACAACACTGATAATTCTTCATAAACCTCTGTGAATACCTTACTCTGTAATTTTGATCAATATACCAACAAGTTCCTGGAAAATCCTTCAAACCTTGAATTGAAGCCTTCTCTAAAAACGTTGACATGCAATGCATAACCCTTGAGTGGAGCTATCAACAAGCAACCTTGGGAGATCTTTCACTCTTGCGGCTACTATTCCTCATGAGGGTTTTCGTCCTCAAGAAGCCAAGACTTTTTAGTCCAACTAGAAAACCCTTCTCAAAATTTTCTCCAAACATGAATGTGCAAAAATGCTCACAAAATGCTTTTATACTCCCTCCAATTTCCCATGCCCAAGTTGGTTTTTTTGAATTTATTTTATTTAATTCATTTTATCGCCTTATATCTCCTTTAAGTTGGGCAACCACTTTATAATATAAAATAATCTTTTAAAAACCTCTTATAATGCCTTTATCATAAAGTTATTTAAATATTTAAATAACGCTTCAAGTTAAATCTTTTAATTTAACTTTAATATTAATGTTATTTAAATTTAAAACTCAGGACCATGATAACTGCCAAGATAAGACCATGGTAAGAATTTTCCAACATGCCCAACATAGAAATACTACCAATTGACCAGGTCCCTAACCACCTTGTGAATTACGAAAATAGTAAGTGTCGACAAAGTGTCCAAAGAAAGCTCCGGAAGCTACACTGCGAAAACCCTGGAATACATTGAGCTAGGAAACACCAATTAAGCACAAATGGTTGACTGACAAGCTACAAACTCCCTTAGAGGGGTCCCCTAACCGCCATGTTAGTGCAATGTCCCCACTCTAGTCAGTATTCAGGAGCAGTGGAGTTAGCCTATTTCTTGGACCCTCGTGGGTTGACAGGATTTGGTTAGGGGGTCAGTGACCGTTTTTGGTGGGTATTGCCATTCCCACCCCTTCACTTTAGTATTGGTTTTAGTACATGCATATGGAGTTCAGTGTTCGCCAACTTCTGACGACACAGAAAAATACTGAGTTTGGAAGGAGTTATGGGTATTTTGGTGGTTAAGTTATTAAATTAACTTAAATGATTTATTATAAAGTGAAATTGACTTTATAAAGTGAAACACCACTTAATACTTTATAAAGTGATGAAATACTTTATAAAGTGATATTTAGATCACTTAAAGCGCCCAATTATAGAAATGAGTTAAAATACATTTAAATGTATTTTAAAACAAAGGAAAATGGCATGCTTTTCTTGAAAGTCGTGTTTTTGAGGTGATATAAGCAAAGGAGCAAGTCGACCTAATCATTCTATTACCATTTGACATTGCAACTTTCATCTTCTCTGTGATTTTGTTTGAGGACAAGGGTTTTAGGAAAAACTTCATTGAAGAGCGAGAATTCTTCACTGAATCTGTGATTGTGAGACTGTGAGACACCAGTTGAATGATTGCCATTGTGGTAGCTTCATCCAGAAGTTCATTTGTGCTTGATCAGAGTTTCTTTGTGCATTTTTTACCAGTTTTCAGTTACAGGAGAGGGTTTCTTCCTTGGATCGCCATTTCCATTTTTAATTTAGCTCTAGTTTGTTGCTGAGGGTTAAGCCGTACCATCACTTGTGGAAGCCGTACAAAATGCTGCAAAAGGCGTGTTTCCTCAAGGAGGTGTGAACCATGAGGCCAAAACGCCTTTCATTCTGATTGTTTCTTTGCTTCTTCATGGGCATTCCACAATCTCAGCTCCTTTTCACTAGCTACCACGTGGGAGAAAGCAGATTTGAGGTCCAGAGGTAGCATTTCATCAATTTCAGTTCACTTTGCCTGGCATACTTTGTACTTTCTTATTTAATTATTTTGGAGGTATTTGGGTATGTTGTTTGTGTATAATCTCTCTGTATGTATTGCTAGATCTTAATTAGACTTGCAGTTGCTCAATAATTTCTTGAATTTAAGTATTATTTGCGTTTTTATGCTTTGCATCCCTTCTACTTCTGTCTACATTTCTCTCAAAACAAACAAAACACAAAAAAAAAACAAGCAGTTTACACAGGGGTTTGAGTTGGAGCTAACGGGCTCTTCACGGTGCTCGAGTACATAATCTTACTGACTGAGGGGCAATTTCATATCGTGCTTATCAAATTAGATATAATTTACTATTCATCTCGCGAGAAGCACGGTAGTCAGAGAGAAAATCGGTTGAGGACTTTACCTTTGATCAATTCAAAAGAAATGGGTGACAGAGAGGAGGCTGGGGAACCTCAAAACCGAGCTCATAATGAGGACAGGGAGGCCCAAGACATTCTGAGAGGCCTAGTAGCAGAATAGGAACAGGTGGCTAACACACTGCAGCAGTTAAGCACAACAGTGCAACATTTGACTGTCCAAAGGAGACCACAGGGACAGGAGGAAGATGGCAGTGTGTATGGAATTCCACGCCTGAGAGTTACTCCTACACGTACCTATGAGAGACCCACACGTCCTATCTTTGCCAGGCGTGATCCAATTGATGGCAACATGGAGGAGGGAGAAGGCGACGTGGTCTTCACAGATAACATCATGACATTACATGATGAATGGGAAGCTTTACCCCAACGAGTTCAGGATCGCCTGAACTTTGATAGATTTATGAGTCAAAAGAGAGAACATGGCAGGAATCGAGTTGATTGGAGGCCTAGAGATAACAAAAACAATGATCTAAGACAGGTGACTAATAAACTCACTCTTCCTACCTTTGATGGCAGCGGTAGAGTCACTACTAGAGCTTGGATTAGCAAGCTTGATACTTTCCTGACTTTACGTCCGATGGCAGAGGATGATGCCATTAAATTCTCAACATTACATTTGGATGGTGTAGCCCATGATTGGTGGCACTTACACCCATGATTGGTGGCACCAAGGAATGGTTACTCCACAACATGACCGGATTACTAGTTATCAGGAATTCACAGATAGACTTGTGGAAATATTTGGAAAAAAGACCCCAAACTGTATTTCAGAGACTTAGCACAGTTCAAATAGTTAGGCAGCTTGGAGTCCTATATTGGTGAATTTTAGAGGATCTCGGTTATGGTCACAGGGATCTCAGAGAGAAGGCTGGTTATTCTTTTTGTAGAGGGGCTTTTTGAGCCAATGAAGGGCTGGATCAAAGCTTTTGATCCCCCCACTTTACAGGAAGCTATGAGGAAAGCTCATAGCATGGAACTTACTACTCCACAAAGTAAGTTCAATCCATCCACTTCAAATAAGGACATCAAACCTGATTTTAAGAAAACAAATAATCTTGATCAAAAGAAAAAGTTTGCAGCACCCTTGGATCGTGAAACAATCAATGATTTATGAAGGATAAAGCTTTGCTTTTATTGCAAAGGGCCCTATGACATAAACCATGACTGTCCTCTCAAGCCAAAGGGACAAAATAGACAGTTGGAATGGTTTTATGATGATGAATTAATTTCTGATTTTTCTGACCAGCAAGCTGATGAAGATGGTTTAGAAGAAGAAAACTCAAAAATTTCAGTGGAAAAGGAAGTGGAAAATGAGCTGCATGAGGCTCACATGTCAAGGATACAAAGGGAAGGCTCATTTCGTTTGCGAGGGATCTTGGCTAGTCAAAGAGTCATCTCACTACTTGACACAGGTGCAACACACAATTTTATTAATGCACATTTAGTGGAGAAAAGAGGGATTCAAACTCAATAGTTTGAAGGGATCACAGTAAAGGTTGCTGATGGTTATACTCTCAAGTGTGAGAGGATGATTCCGGATTTGCCCATGAAGCTCAACAATTATGAGTTCAAAGCAGATTTTTATGTGGTTACAATGGGCGACACCGATGTGGTTCTTGGCATGAAGTGGCTTCATGCAATCGGTGAGTTTACTCTCAACCTTGGAGAGATGGAGATGAAATTTAAGGTTGATGGAACAAACCACGTACTAAAAGCCCTCAAGGACAACAGCTTGAAGGTTATTACACTCGAGAGAATGCAAAGATTAATTTGGCTTGACATGGTTGAGTGGGCAGTAGCATGTCAAATACATCCATCTTATGAGGAGAAGCATAAAACGCCTTATCATCTTGATGTTCAGGAGCTTCAAATGAAACATACTAAGGTGTTTAGTGATATACCTCATGGTAGACCTCCAGACAGGGGCATTGAGCATATTATTGAGTTGGAGGAGGGCACCAAGCCCGTTATGATTACTCCTTACTGACACCCTAAGCGATTGAAAGATGAAATAGAGAAAACCATCAAAGAGTTGCTCGCTATGGGAGACATCAGGCCGAGTAAGTCTCCATTTGCTTCTTCAGTTGTATTGGTGAAGGAGGACGGTACTCTTAGGATGTGTATCAATTACAGGATGTTGAACAAGAAAACCATCAAGAACAGGTATCCCATACCGCGTATTGACGAGTTGATAGATGAGCTACATCGGGCTTGCTACTTCTCAAAGATAGATTTGAGAATAGGGTACCATCAGATCAGAGTTCGAGAGGACATTGAGAAGACCTCTTTTAGGTGCTATTATGGACATTCGACTTTTTGGTTATGCCTTTCGGTTTAACCAACGCTCTAGCCACTTTTCAGTCCACGATGAACATGGTCTTTTAGCGTCAGTTAAGGAAATTCGTTTTGGTGTTCTTCGATGACATATTAGTCTACAACATATCTTGGAAGGAGCACATGGTTCATTTAGATGCTGTATTGAGCATACTTGACAAGGAATCCTTGTACGCCAAGGAGTCCAAGTGTGCATTGGGTATGGAGGAACTTTTATACTTGGGCCACATTATCAATGGAGAGGGTGTTTGTATGGATCCAGATAAAGTTTGTGCCATCGTTGACTGGCCTACATCGGAGACCTTGACACAGCTCAGGGGGTTTGTAGGTTTATGTGCTTTCTATCATCGGTTTGTCAGTGGTTTTTCGCGGCATGCTGCACCACTAACAAATTTGACCGAGAAGGGGCTTTCATTTGGACACCTCTAGCACATGAGTGTTTTGAGAAGTTCAAACGTCTGATGACTACTTGTCCAGTCTTAGCCATACCAGATTTCACCAGGCCGTTTGAGCTTCACTGTGATGCTAGTGGAGAAGGTATTGGTGCAGTAATCATGCAGGACCGTCATCCGATAACTTTTGAGAGTAGGAAGCTAAGGGGTCCTGAGAGGAGCTTTAGTATTTATGACAAGGAGATGATGGCTATCATGCATGCTATGGCCAAATTCAAGCAATATCTAGTTGGCAGCAAATTTTGTGTCAAGACAGATCATAACAGCTTGAAGCATTTCCCTAGGCAGCGAGACCTGAATGAGAGACAACAGAAGTGGGTTAGTAAACTACAGTCATATGATTTTAACATTGCCTATGTCAAAGGGACACAAAACGTAGTTGTTGATGCATTATCTCGCGGACCACACTTGAGCTCCATTGCAGTGATTTCAGAGGATTGGAGTCACATGATATTAGCAGAGTATGCCAAGAATCCGTGGGCTTTTGGCATCATTGATGGGACTATATAGGATAGCAGGTACTCTCTTGTGAATGATCTTATCATTTACAAAGGGAGAATATTTTTAGTCCCAGCTTCTGAGGTGAAGAACAAGGTTTTGAAGACTCTTCATGATTCAGCCATGGCTAGTCATCCATGGAAAGGTACGGGAGAGATTCACGTGGAAAGGTCTCAAATCAGATGTTCTTCAGTATATCAAGGAGTGCTTTGTTTATCAGCAGAACAAACAACAGCATACTTACCCTGCTGGGTTACTACAACCACTTCCTATTCCTGAGGGGAAATGGGAATGCGTGTCGATGGACTTCATTACAGGCTTGCCAAAAGCTCAAGGTAGAGACAGCATTTTTGTAGTAGTTGATCGATTGACGAAGTATGCACATTTCTTCCCGATCACTACTACTTACTCAGCCATACAGGTGGCAGATTTGTTCTTTCTAGAGGTATTCAAGTTACATGGGTTACCTCGGAGTATTGTCAATGATAGAGACAACAGGTTCATGGGTAATTTCTAGCAGGAGTTATTCAGACTTTCTGGGACCAAACTGACTCCGAGTACTAGCTACCACCCCCAAACAGATGGGCAGTCTGAGATCGTCAACAAATGGGTGGAGGGATCCCTACAAAATTATATTTCTGGACAACAGAAGGCTTGGGTGAAGTGGTTATATCTTTGTGAGTACTGCTACAATTCCACTCACCACATGTCTATCCAAATGTCACCTTTTCGAGCATTATATGCCTATGATACTCCGAGTTTCATTGATTTGCTACTAAGTGACTGCAGAGTACCGAGTGCTAGTGATCTGTTACAAGAGAACCAGGATATTATGAGAGCTCTTCGAGAGAATATTCAGAGGGCTCAGAATCAGTAGAAGCAGTATGCGGATCAAAGGAGGGTTGAGCATTCATTTGAGGTTGGTGATTTGGTGTACCTCATGCTTCTCAACCTTATAAACAGTCCACTCTAAGGAAGAGGGGCTCAAGGAAAATCAAGCCACACTACTATGGGCCATTTACCATTTTCAACTATAATGTCCCCACTCTAGTCAGTATTTAGGAGCAGTGGAGTTAGCCTATTTCTTGGACCCTCGTGGGCTAACAGGATCTGGTTAGGGGGTCAATGACTATTTTGGTGGGTATTTCCATTCCCACCCCTTTCACTTTAGTATTGGTTTTAGTACAGGCATATGGAGTCCAGTGTTCGCCAGCTTCTGACAACATAGAAAAATACTGAGTTGGAAGGAGTTATGGGTATTTTAGTGGTTGCTATTAAATTAACTTAAATGATTTATTATAAAGTCAAATTGACTTTATAAAAGTAATGAAATACTACCTTATTAAGGATATTTAAATCACTTGAAGCACCTAACTATGGAATGAATTAAAATACATTTAAATGTATTTTAAAACAAAGGCAAAGGGAAATTGGCATACATTTCTTGAAAGTCGTGCTTTTTAGGAGATATAAGGCAAAAGGTTGCAAGTCGACCTCATTCATGATTATTTGACATTGCAACTTTTATCTTCTATGATTTGTCTAAGGACAATGGTTTCAAGAAAAACTTCATTGAAGAGCGAGAATTCTTCACTAAATCTATGATTGTGAGGCTATGAGACACCAATCGAATGATTTCCATTGTGGGAGCTTCATCCAGAAGTTCATTTGTGCATAGATCTAAGTTTCTATTCAGTATTTACCTGTTTACAATAAGGGAGAGGGTTTCTTCATTAGAGGTTCCATTTTCATCCATATTTCCAACTTTTAATAAGGTTGTACCATTTCTTGCAGAGGTCATACTTCCTTGTGCAAGGGCGTGTGAACTTGGAGGAAAAAATGCCTTCCTTCTTGGTAGTTTCTTGACTCTACCTTTAGCATCCCACCTTCTTAGCATCATCACCAGCTACTGTGTGGGAGAAAGCAGTTCTGAGATCCAAAGGTGGCATTTCATCAGTTTTAACACACTTTTCCTGGCATACTTTGTACTTTCTTATTTAATTATTCTAGAGGATTTTGGTATATGTTTCTACTTGTATGTAATCTATCATATGTATGTATTGTTAATTAAGTTTGTGAAGCCTCAATAGTCCTGAATTTTAGTATTATTTGCATTTTATGTTGTGTTCCCCTTCTACTTTATCTATATTTCTCTCAAACAAACAAAAACACAAAACAAGTAGTTTACATAGGGGTTTGAGTTGAGCCAGCTGGGCTCTTCTTCACATTTTCTTCTATCATGGATTGTACATTGATCATACTGCCAAGGTTTGGCCAATAATACATGGCATGTATCTATAGTGGTGCCCCCCAAAGATGTTGGCTCCACACTCCTAGAGACAGGATCAATCCTCAAAGCTAGAGGATCTTGTCATCAAGACAATAGAGCATGAACTTGTCAACAAAGTATGGACAACTAAGTGTCAGTTCATGAGAGGATAAATCTCCTTCTTTAGGCATCTACTAGGCCAAGGTTGTATTCTATGAGGTCTTCTTAACAAGAAAATTAAAGATAAATTGACAAAGTCTAGGGCAAGAACTTGTCAACAAAGTATGGATAACGAAGTTCCAATTCATGAGTGTAAACTCTCATTTTTTAGGCATTTGCTAAGCCAAGTGGGGTGTTCCCTAAGGTCTTATTAATAATACAATTAAAAAGAACTAAACAAATAGATTGAATTCCTTAACAACCATACCTACAATACTATGAATCCCTAAGTTTTCCACTAAATTCACATCAACACTAGCTACAAACAAACCTATAAAACCTCCAATAAGCAGATAGACTCATTCTTGTATATGCACCTCTAGATACATTTTATCAACCTGAGACTGCAAAAAGTATGGCATGAGCTGCATCATTGGAGCATAATAGCCTGAAGAAACGTAACAACTACTCCTAAGTTATTTCCAAACCATTAAAAACAAGAGATGACTCAACTGAAATGTGTTGGCCTTTCACCACCTAGAGTGGTGCCTATTCGATTAGGGAAAACGGATTCAAACTTGCAGGGGAAGAAAGTATGCATAAAGCTAAAGTAGACACTTAATGAAAACATGTACAAATTACTTAGGATGAGAAACTCTACATATCAAGGCATGCTTATGCATCCATTATACCTCTAAAAGAGCTCACATGTCTTAAAGAAAGGGTTGTTGCAAGGATTCCTAGCAACACTTAACAGCCCTATCTAGCAGACTGATCCTCATAACAAAAATATTAGCAAATATGAAATGGGAAACATAACAACATTATAAGTTCTAAGAATTTCTACCTGGAAATGGAGACGCTTGTCAACACACAAAATCATGCATATAAGAAAAATCCTACAACTAATATACATTTTCTTGTCTGCAGAAATTTGAATTCGTATTCATTGAATCCAAAAAGCATACAACACCTTTGTGCAATAAATTGGCTTGAGAGATGAACACAAAAACCATCTTACATTTATGCATATATAACAATAGAGTTTACAACCAGCCCCTTGGGCATAGGATATCAATCAAATCAGCATTGGAATCCATGAATTTTCCTTTGTAGTCAATAGTTTTTGGTTATCACACAATGGTAGGGAGATAACTGCATCTAGAAGAAAAGGAAAATCCTTCTTGGATTTTTATATAGGTTTGTATGATGGGGGAGAATATCTTCAACAATTGCAAGGTCAAATATAATTAGAATATGGATCTGCAAGTGTACAAAATAGTGTTTTTGTGCATACAATTCCATTTATACAACTTTCTCAGCCTTGTAGCAAGTTACATCATGTCCACTTGAGCTCCTTTAGCAACTAAAGAGGCCATCCCAAGGCTCATAAATGAGCAACAATTTGGCCTCAAGAAGAATCAGAAACCAATGGATATCAACAATCTATTCATTATATCAATATGAGGCCCAAAAAGAGAATTAATGGCAAAGGAAGGCATGTGGTAGAGAAGTCAAGATCTACACATCTAGGTACAATTCATTGATTGCATCCTAGTGAAGAAAAGGCCAACAATCAAGTGTAGGCACAAATGCAAAGTGACATAGTGAAGACATAGGGCTCTCTATGGTACTTAAATCCTCTTGGAATGATAATAACCCTGTCAATGTCAACAACCTTTGCCTAGAAAGAAAACCATTGCCACAAGCAGTAATTTAGCATGAAGGCTTTGTCATCAAGCCACAAGGTTGCCTATGCAGAGATAGACAAAGTCTATTGTGCGAGAAACAACAAAAGGAAGGCCTAAAATAAGATTAGGGCATAGCTTATAGGGATTTATGAACAAAAGAAAAGTTATATGCAACATTTGTGGACAAAGACAAGACCCAACAATCACTATAGGACACCCATCTATGACCAACTTTCCATAATGTTCCCCTTGAGCCCATTGTTCTTATGAATAGGCTACAAACAAGTAGCTATGGCATTTGGACATTTGAATACAGCTAGGGTAGTGAGAGGCATAGCTCTTTAGAATTCATGTTGAGATCAATGACAAATAAGTTAGAAGATGTTGGAGTGTAACCATTGAGATTAAAACCACATGCTTAAGAGAAGCACAATAGGAAGAAATTAAAAATAATACTACACTGGGGATCCTATTGAGAAGACATGCATTGGCCATTGGTTGGACGAAGGAAAGCATAGTCACCAAGTTATGGGCCCATTGCAGGACACATGGTGTTGCAGTAATAGAGGGCATCTAGAAATGGAACTTCGACTATTGGGTATGGACCTACTTCTACCTCTTTTTGGAAGTAGCAAGTCCAACCATTATGGGCAAATGAGCTTGTAAGTTCCCAAACTGGCAACCTTAGGAAATATACAATTTTATTTTGAATTTTTTGATGGTGAAAACTAAAATAAATATGAAATGTAAAGCATAGATGCCAAACTTCAATATTAGAATGTTGATCAGAAGTACTAAAGATCTGATATTAGTATGTGAAACCCTCATGGATCCAAAAAAGCATGGATATTGTAGCAGAGTCAACAATATACAAGGCTAATATAAATTTGGAAACCCATAAATATCAATCATAACTAATCATGATAGAAGATATGAATATTCATGGCTAATATAAACTTGGAAAACCTTGCATATTTGGAAAATGAATGTTGATTTCATAGAATAGTAGGTACCAATAGCAAAGTTCTTTTATGACAGCAACAACTAATACCTCAAAAATCATATTAAATATCAGTTATAAGTTTACAACTTACATAAATATGTATTTATTCATTTCAACACATGATGCTAGAAAATTCCACTCACAAACATGCTCTAAACTGTATGGATCAGGAACAAGCCCCAGTGTTGGCGCAAGATCTGGAAAATAGTGGCTAGAAGTGTACAATAAATAAAGCATGAAAATTGGAAGGATGTATGGGGCCCTTCATTAATGGTACAACAAAAAGGTATGGCAACTGGAATGGATTTACAACAGTTGTACAAAGATGGTAACATTAACAACAATTAACATAGTAGCTAGAAGATGGTGAATATATTGCCTAATTGGTATAAACAAAGGCTATGCCACATTAGCTTACACCGAATAAATGTTGTTTGGCAACCGTAAATGATGAATGGTGATTGAGTAACGTTGGTGCAATAACAAAAAGACCTTGAAACCCTTCAAAACAAAAGAGATAATTGTGAACTACAACAATAATGATGCAGTTGATCTAAGCATCCCTTCACAACAACCACTAATGAAATGTTGATTCGATTTTGTTGAAAATACTTGATCAATCCAATCCTCCATAGCTAAAATCTTTGAATTAAACTCAATAATCAACATAAATTTGATGCCCAAATGGGATTGCCTCAAAAAGATAAGAAGGTTTTCATCCTCAAATCCAATGATGGAAACCAAGAGGGTTTTCATCCTCCAAATCTCCTACACCAAGGGTTTTCATCCTTGAATGTTGAACCTCTGAAATTGGAATTGAAAATAATGACAAAATAGATGATTTTCTTTGAGAAAATAATGTTTTATAGGTGCCTTTTGGGCCCTCAGTTTTGAGTTTTCTTCACCCCTCAAATGTTTAAAAACCACTTTTTAAATAAAATATCACATCGGCCTTGTAATGTATCATTTAGATGACCACTTTATTAAAATAATAATATTTAATTTGTCTTTTTTTAAAAAATGATTAGGTCCAACTTAAAATATTATTATTAAATTATTTTCCTTATTTTATCCCTTAGCCTATTGGAATTAAGGAATAGGCCAGGTTCTCTCAACTATTTATTTTAATTCTAAAAGAGTGGACATGAAAACTTCAAATCCACCATAATATCGTAGTCATAAAATGGTGCCTCTATGAGAATTCACTATATAAAAATTCTACCATTGTGCAAAGAAAGATGAACCGCCACTCAAAGGTGATGCGTGGTAGGTGCCCATTTGTTGTGGAGTCCACATAGGCCACCACAAGAACACTGCTCTTGTAGACAAAGATTCCCCCCCAAAGGAAACAAGGTGACGTGGATCATTGTTAGTAGTCCATGCTCACTACATAGGGCTACATCCTCCGCCTCTACACATGCAAACAAATGAAATGATGTCGCATATGGAAAAAAGGAAACCATACATATGAGTTAGGCTAGTCATATAAAGGAGTAACTATTGAGCACTTCAGGAGAGGTCAAATAATGGGCAGTGAAACCCATGAGTTCAATGGTTAGTACATAGTGTTGAACCAAGATACACTCCCATAAGGATGTCACCAAGCCATTTTTTGCACCATGGACCAACAATCACCATGCATCCTTGAATAGTGTCCATGTGCATATAAGCCAATGCTAATAATTTGGTCCCATCACCACCACAAAGAGATTGTCACATGGCATTAAACAATAGGATTCTACAAAGAGAGTATTATCAAGTTACCAATCGATCGCTTCACCAATACCAAAGGCAATGTGTAGTGGGAAAATACTTGTTGAAAAGACCACATGGGCCAATAGGAACTTACTAATCATGAAAGGAGGGATCCACTTGAAACACATGACAATGTAGTGCATAGAGGCCAAAGTGGGAAGACATTCA
>VDFB02086804.1:23278-48887 GCA_007258455.2 Sequoia sempervirens | reverse complement strand
GGAGAAGGTGACATCGTCTTCATAGATAACATTATGACATTACATGATGAATGGGAAGCTTTACCCCAACGAGTTTAGATCACCTGAACTTTGATAGATTTATGAGTCAAAAGAGAGAACATGGCAGAAATCGAGTTGATAGGAGGCCTAAAGATAACAGAAACAATGATCTGAGACAAGCGACTAATAAACTCACTCCTCCTACCTTTGATGGCAGCGGTAGACTCACTGCTAGAGCTTGGATTAGGAAGCTTGATACTTTCCTGACTTTACATCCAATGGTGGAGGATGATGCCATTAAATTCTCAGCATTACATTTGGATGGTGTAGCCCATGATTGGTGGCACCACGGAATGGTTACTCTACGACATGACCGGATTACTAGTTATCTGATAGACTTGTGCAAAGATTTGACAAAAAAGACCCTGAACTGTATTTTAGAGACTTAGCACAGCTCAAACAGTTAGGCAGCTTGGAGTCCTATATTGGTGAATTTCAGAGGATCTCGGTTATGATCACAGGGATATCAGAGAGAAAGTTGGTTATTCTCTTTGTAGAGGGGCTTTTTGAGCCAATGAAGGGCTGGATCAAAGCTTCTGCTCCCCCCATTTTATAGGAAGCTATGAGGAAACCTCGTAGCATGGATCTTACTACTCCACGAAGTAAGTTCAACTCCAATCCATCCACTTCAAATAAGGACAGCAAACCTGATTTTAAGAAAACAGATAATCTTGATCAAAATAAAAAGTTTGCAGCACCCTTGGATAGTGAAACAATCAACAATTTATGAAGGAGAAAGCTTTGCTTTTATTGCAAAGGGCCCTATGACATAAACCGTGACTATCCTCTCAAGCCAAAGGGACAAAATAGACAGTTGGAATCATTTTATGATGATGAATTAATTTCTGATCTTTCTGACCAGCAAACTGATGAAGATGGTTTAGAAGAAGAAAACTCTGAAATTTCAGTGGAAAAGGAAGTGGAAAATGAGTTGCATGAGGCTCAAATGTCAAGCATGCAAAGGGAAGGCTCATTTCGTTTGCGAGGGATCTTGGCTGGTCAAAGAGTCATCTCACTACTTGACACAGGTGCAACACACAATTTTATTGATGCAGGTTTAGTGGAGAAAAGAGGGATTCAAACTCAGCAGTTTGAAGGGATCAAAGTAAAGGTTGCTTATGGTTTTACTCTCAAGTGTGAGAGGATGATTCCAAATCTGCCCATGAAGCTCAACAATTACGAGTTCAAAGCAGATTTTTATGAGGTTACAATGGGTGACATCGATGTGGTTCTTGGCATGAAGTGGCTTCATGCAATCAATGAGTTTACTCTCAACCTTAGAGAGATGGAGATGAAATTTAAGGTTGATGGGACAAACCACGTACTAAAAGCCCTCAAGGACAGCAACTTGAAGGTTATTACACTCAGGAGAATGCAAAGATTAATTAGGCATGGCATGGTTGAGTGGGCAGCAGCATGTTAGTTGCAGCCATCTTATGAGGAGCAGCATAAAACGCCTTATCATCCAGATGTTTAGGAGCTTCGGATGAAGCATACTAAGGTGTTTAGTGATATACCTCATGGTAGTCCTCCAAACAGGGGCATTGAGCATATTATTGAGTTGGAGGAGGGCACCAAGCCCGTTATGATCACTCCTTACCAGCATCCTAAGCGATTGAAAGATGAAATAGAGAAAACCATCAAAGAGTTGCTCGCTATGGGACACATCAAGCCAAGTAAGTCTCCATTTGCTTCTTTAGTTGTATTGGTGAAGAAGAACGACAGTACTCTCAGGATGTGTATTGATTACAGCATGTTGAACAAGAAAACCATCAAGAATAGGTATCCCATTCCGCGGATTGACGAGTTGATAGATGAGCTACATGGGGCTTGCTACTTCTCGAAGATAGATTTGAGAACAGGGTACCATCAGATTAGAGTTTGAGGACATTGAGAAGACCGCTTTCAGGTGTCATTATGGACATTTTGACTTTTTGGTTATGCCTTTCAATTTAACCAACGCTCCAGCCACCTTTCAATCCACGATGAACAGGGTCTTTCAGCATCAATTAAGGAAATTCGTTCTGGTGTTCTTTGATGACATATTAGTCTACAGCAGATCTTGGAAGGAGCACATGGTTCACCTAGATGTTGTATTGAGCATACTTGACAGGGAGTCCTTGTACACCAAGGAGTCCAAGTGTGCATTGGGTATGGAGGAACTTTTATACTTGGGTCACATTATCAGCAGAGAGGGTGTTCGTATGGATCCACATAAAGTTCGTGCCATTGTCGACTGGCCTACTCCGGAGACCTTGACACAACTCAAGGGGTTTGTAGGTTTATGTGCTTTCTATTGTCAGTTTGTCAGTGGTTTTTCGCGGCATGTTGCACCACTAATAGATTTGACCAAGAAGGGAGCTTTCATTTGGACACCTCTAGCACAAGAGTGTTTTGAGAAGTTCAAACATCTGATCACTACTTGTCCAGTCTTAGCCATACCAGATTTCACCAGGCCCTTTGAGCTTCACTGTGATGCTAGTGGAGAAGGTATTGGTGCAGTAATCATGCAGGACCGTCATCCCATAGCTTTCGAAAGTAGGAAGCTAAGGGGTCCTAAGAGGAGCTTTAGTATTTACGACAAGGAGATGTTGGGCTATCATGCACACTATGGCCAAATTCAGGCAATATCTAGTTGGCAACAAATTTTGTGTTAAGACAGATCATAACAACTTGAAGCATTTCCTTGGGCAGCGAGACCTAAACGAGAGACAACAGAAGTGGGTTAGCAAACTACAGTCATATGATTTTGACATTGTTTATGTCAAAGGGACACAGAACGTAGTTGCTGATGCATTATCTCACCGACCACACTTGAGCTCCATTGCAGTGATTTCAAAGGATTGGAGTCACATGATATTAGCAGAGTATGCCAAGAATCTGTGGGCTTCTGGCATCATTGATGGGACTATACAGGATAGCAGGTACTCTCTTGTGAATGATCTTATCATTTACAAAGGGAGAATACTTTTAGTCCCAGGTTCTGAGGTGAAGAACAAGGTTTTGAAGACTCTTCATGATTCACCCATGGCTGGTCATCGCGAGTACTTTAAGATCTATAGGCAAGTACGGGAGAGATTCACGTGGAAGGGTCTCAAATCAAACGTTCTTCAGTATGTCAGGGAGTGCTCTGTTTGTCAGCAAAACAAACAAGAGCATACTTACCCTGCTGGGTTACTACAACTGCTTCCTATTCCTGAGGGGAAGTGGGAATGTGTGTCGATGGACTTCATTACAGGCTTGCCGAAAGTTCAGGGCAGAGGCAACATTTTTGTGGTAGTTGATTGATTGACAAAGGATGCACATTTCTTCCCGATCACTACTACTTACTCAGCCATACAGGTGGTGGATTTGTTCTTGCGAAAGGTATTCAGGTTACATGGGTTACCTTGGAGTATTGTCAGCGATAGAGACAACAGGTTCATGGGTAATTTCTGGCAGGAGTTATTCAGACTTTGTGGGACAAAATTGACTCTGAGTACTAGCTACCACCCCCAGACAGATGGGCAGCCTGAGATCGTCAACAAATGGGTGGAGGGATACCTACGGAATTATATTTCTGGACAACAGAAGGCTTGGGTGAAGTGGTTATATCTTTGTGAGTATTACTACAATTCCACTCACCACATGTCTATACAGATGTCACCTTTCTGAGCATTATATGCCTATGATGCTTTCACGAGGTTCGATGATGATTTGCTACTAGCTGACTGCAGTACCGAGAGGTGGTGATCCATTACAAAGAACGCTAGGATATTATAGGGAAGCTCTTAAGAGGAAATATTCAAAGGGGCTTAGAATCAGTGAGAGCGTGTAATATGGATCAAGGAGGAGGTTGAGCATTAATTTTGAGGTCAATGATTTGGTGTACCTCATGCTTCAACCTTATAAACAGTCCACTCTAAGGAAGAGGGGCTCAAGGAAAATCAAGCCACACTACTATGGGCCATTTACCATTTTCAACTGTGTCCCCACTCTGAGTCGGTGTTGGGAGGCGGTGGAGTTAGCCTATTTCTTGGACCCTGCGTGGGCTAGGGATCTGTGGTTAGGGGTCAATGACTATTTTTGGTGGGTATTGCCATTCCCACCCCTTTCACCTTCAGTATTGGTTTCAGTACAGGCATATGGAGTTCAGTGTTCGCCAGCTTCTAACGGCACGGAAAAATACTGAGTTGGGAAGGAGTTATGGGTATTTTGGTGGTTAAGTTATTAAATTAACTTAAATGATTTATTATAAAATCAAATTGACTTTATAAAGTAAAACGCCACTTAATACTTTATAAAGTAATGAAATACTTTATTAAGTGATATTTAAATCACTTAAGGCGCCCAACTATGAAAATGACTTAAAATACATTTAAATGTATTTTAAAACAAATGCAAAAGGCAATTGGCGTGCTTTTCTTGAAAGTTGTGCCTTTGAGGAGATATAAGGAAAAAAGCTTGCAAGTCGACCTCATTCATGATCATTTGACATTGCAACTTTTTATCTTCTCTATGATTTTGTCTAAGGACAAGGGTTTCAGGAAAAACTTCATTGAAGAACGAGAATTCTTCACTAAATCTGTGATTGTTAGGCTGTGAGACACCAGTCGAATGATTGCCATTGTGAGAGCTTCATCCAGAAGTTCATCTGAGCATAGATCTGAGTTTTTGTTTAGCATTTACCTGTTTACAATAAGGGAGAGGGTTTCTTCATCAAAGGCGCTATCTTCATCCAGATTTCCAGCTTTTGATAAGGCTGTACCATCTTCTTGCAGAGGCCGTACTTTCCTATGCAAGGGCGTGTTCACCAGAGAAGGGCGTGTGAACTTGGAGAAAAGAACGCCTTCCTTCTTGGTTGTTTCTTGACTTTGGCTTTGGCGTCCCACCTTCTCAGCACCATTTCACCAACTACTGCGTGGGAGAAAGCAGATATGAGATCCAGAGGTAGCATTTCATCAGTTTCAGCACACTTTGCTTGGCATACTCTGTACTTTCTTATTTAATTATTCTAGAGGATTCCGGGTACATTGCTTGTGTGTAATCTATTTGTATGTATTGCCAGATGTTAATTAAGCTTGCAGTTGCTCTATAATTCCTTGAATTTCAGTATTATTTGCATTTTTATGTTGTGCGCCCCTTCTACTTCTGTCTATATTTCTCTCAAAACAAACAAAAACACAAGCAGTTTACACAGGGGTTTGAGTTGGAGCCAGCTGGGCTCTTCACACTCTTTCTTCTATCATGGATTGTACATTGATCATACTGCCAAGGTTTGGCCAATAATACATGGCATGTATCTATAGTGGTGCCCCCCAAAGATGTTGGCTCCACACTCCTAGAGACAGGATCAATCCTCAAAGCTAGAGGATCTTGTCATCAAGACAATAGAGCATGAACTTGTCAACAAAGTATGGACAACTAAGTGTCAGTTCATGAGAGGATAAATCTCCTTCTTTAGGCATCTACTAGGCCAAGGTTGTATTCTATGAGGTCTTCTTAACAAGAAAATTAAAGATAAATTGACAAAGTCTAGGGCAAGAACTTGTCAACAAAGTATGGATAACGAAGTTCCAATTCATGAGTGTAAACTCTCATTTTTTAGGCATTTGCTAAGCCAAGTGGGGTGTTCCCTAAGGTCTTATTAATAATACAATTAAAAAGAACTAAACAAATAGATTGAATTCCTTAACAACCATACCTACAATACTATGAATCCCTAAGTTTTCCACTAAATTCACATCAACACTAGCTACAAACAAACCTATAAAACCTCCAATAAGCAGATAGACTCATTCTTGTATATGCACCTCTAGATACATTTTATCAACCTGAGACTGCAAAAAGTATGGCATGAGCTGCATCATTGGAGCATAATAGCCTGAAGAAACGTAACAACTACTCCTAAGTTATTTCCAAACCATTAAAAACAAGAGATGACTCAACTGAAATGTGTTGGCCTTTCACCACCTAGAGTGGTGCCTATTCGATTAGGGAAAACGGATTCAAACTTGCAGGGGAAGAAAGTATGCATAAAGCTAAAGTAGACACTTAATGAAAACATGTACAAATTACTTAGGATGAGAAACTCTACATATCAAGGCATGCTTATGCATCCATTATACCTCTAAAAGAGCTCACATGTCTTAAAGAAAGGGTTGTTGCAAGGATTCCTAGCAACACTTAACAGCCCTATCTAGCAGACTGATCCTCATAACAAAAATATTAGCAAATATGAAATGGGAAACATAACAACATTATAAGTTCTAAGAATTTCTACCTGGAAATGGAGACGCTTGTCAACACACAAAATCATGCATATAAGAAAAATCCTACAACTAATATACATTTTCTTGTCTGCAGAAATTTGAATTCGTATTCATTGAATCCAAAAAGCATACAACACCTTTGTGCAATAAATTGGCTTGAGAGATGAACACAAAAACCATCTTACATTTATGCATATATAACAATAGAGTTTACAACCAGCCCCTTGGGCATAGGATATCAATCAAATCAGCATTGGAATCCATGAATTTTCCTTTGTAGTCAATAGTTTTTGGTTATCACACAATGGTAGGGAGATAACTGCATCTAGAAGAAAAGGAAAATCCTTCTTGGATTTTTATATAGGTTTGTATGATGGGGGAGAATATCTTCAACAATTGCAAGGTCAAATATAATTAGAATATGGATCTGCAAGTGTACAAAATAGTGTTTTTGTGCATACAATTCCATTTATACAACTTTCTCAGCCTTGTAGCAAGTTACATCATGTCCACTTGAGCTCCTTTAGCAACTAAAGAGGCCATCCCAAGGCTCATAAATGAGCAACAATTTGGCCTCAAGAAGAATCAGAAACCAATGGATATCAACAATCTATTCATTATATCAATATGAGGCCCAAAAAGAGAATTAATGGCAAAGGAAGGCATGTGGTAGAGAAGTCAAGATCTACACATCTAGGTACAATTCATTGATTGCATCCTAGTGAAGAAAAGGCCAACAATCAAGTGTAGGCACAAATGCAAAGTGACATAGTGAAGACATAGGGCTCTCTATGGTACTTAAATCCTCTTGGAATGATAATAACCCTGTCAATGTCAACAACCTTTGCCTAGAAAGAAAACCATTGCCACAAGCAGTAATTTAGCATGAAGGCTTTGTCATCAAGCCACAAGGTTGCCTATGCAGAGATAGACAAAGTCTATTGTGCGAGAAACAACAAAAGGAAGGCCTAAAATAAGATTAGGGCATAGCTTATAGGGATTTATGAACAAAAGAAAAGTTATATGCAACATTTGTGGACAAAGACAAGACCCAACAATCACTATAGGACACCCATCTATGACCAACTTTCCATAATGTTCCCCTTGAGCCCATTGTTCTTATGAATAGGCTACAAACAAGTAGCTATGGCATTTGGACATTTGAATACAGCTAGGGTAGTGAGAGGCATAGCTCTTTAGAATTCATGTTGAGATCAATGACAAATAAGTTAGAAGATGTTGGAGTGTAACCATTGAGATTAAAACCACATGCTTAAGAGAAGCACAATAGGAAGAAATTAAAAATAATACTACACTGGGGATCCTATTGAGAAGACATGCATTGGCCATTGGTTGGACGAAGGAAAGCATAGTCACCAAGTTATGGGCCCAATGCAAGAAACATGGTGCTGCAGCAATAGAGGGCATCTGGAAATGGAATTGCTGACTATTGGGTATGGACCTGCTTCTTCCTCTTATTGGAAGTAGCAAGTCCAACCATTATGGGAAAATGAGCTTGTAAGTTCCCAAACTGGCAACCTTAGGAAATATGCAATTTTATTTTGAATTTTCTGATGGTGAAAACTAAAATAAATCTTAAATGTAAAGCATAGATTCCAAACTTCAATATTAGAATGCTAATCAGAAATACTAAAGATCAAATATTAGTATGTGAAACCCTCATGGATCCAAAAAACATGGATATTGCAGCAGAGTCAACAATATACAAGGCTGATATAAATTTGGAAACCCATAAATATCAATCATAACTAATCATGATAGAAGATATGAATATTCATGGCTAATATAAACTTGGAAAACCTTGCATATTTGGAAAATGAATGTTGATTTCATAGAATAGTAGGTACCAACAGCAAAGTTCTTTTATGACAGCAACAACTAATACCTCAAAAATCATATTAAATATCAGTTATAAGTTTACAACTGACATAAATATGTATTTATTCATTTCAACACATGATGCTAGAAAATTCCACTCACAAACATGCTCTAAACTGTATGGATCAGGAACAAGCCCCAGTGTTGGCGCAAGATCTGGAAAATAGTGGCTAGAAGTGTACAATAAATAAAGCATGAAAATTGGAAGGATGTATGGGGCCCTTCATTAATGGTACAACAAAAAGGTATGGCAACTGGAATGGATTTACAACAGTTGTACAAAGATGGTAACATTAACAACAATTAACATAGTAGCTAGAAGATGGTGAATATATTGCCTAATTGCAGCAACAAAGGCTATGCCACATTAGCGATACCTGAATAAATGTTGTTTGGCAGCTGGTAAATGATGAATGGTGATTGAGTAACATTGGTGCAATAACAAGAAGACCTTGAAACCCTTCAAAACAACAGAGCTAACTGTGAACTGCAACAATAATGATGAAGTTGGTCTAAAAATGCCTTCACAACAACCACTAATGAAATGTTGATTCAGTTTTCTTGAAAATACTTGATCAATCCAATCCTCCATAGCTAAAATCTTTGAATTAAACTCAATAATCAACATAAATTTGATGCCCAAATGGGATTGCCTCAAAAAGATAAGAAGGTTTTCATCCTCAAATCCAATGATGGAAACCAAGAGGGTTTTCATCCTCCAAATCTCCTACACCAAGGGTTTTCATCCTTGAATGTTGAACCTCTGAAATTGGAATTGAAAATAATGACAAAATAGATGATTTTCTTTGAGAAAATAATGTTTTATAGGTGCCTTTTGGGCCCTCAGTTTTGAGTTTTCTTCACCCCTCAAATGTTTAAAAACCACTTTTTAAATAAAATATCACATCGGCCTTGTAATGTATCATTTAGATGACCACTTTATTAAAATAATAATATTTAATTTGTCTTTTTTTAAAAAATGATTAGGTCCAACTTAAAATATTATTATTAAATTATTTTCCTTATTTTATCCCTTAGCCTATTGGAATTAAGGAATAGGCTATGGGTTCTCAACTATTTATTTTAATTCTAAAAGAGGGACATGAAAAATCTCAAATCTACCATAATATCGTAGAGTCACCAAATGGTGCCTCATGATAATTCACTATATAAAAGGTACCATTGTGTGCAAGAAAGATGAACCGCCACTAAAGGTGATGCGTGGTAGGTGCCCATTTGTTGTGGAGTCCACATAGGCCACCACAAGAACACTGCACTTGTAGACAAAGATTTTTTCCCCCCCAAAGGAAACAAGGTGACATGTGGATCATTGTAAGTAGTCCATGCTCACTACATAGGGCTACATCCTCCACCTCCATGCATGCAAACAAATGAAATGATGTAGCATATGGAAAAAAGGAAACCATGCATATGAGTTAGGCTAGTCATATAAAGGAGTAACTATTGAGCACTTCAGGAGAGGTCAAATAATGGGCAGTGAAACCCATGAGTTCAATGGTTAGTACATAGTGTTGAACCAAGATACACTCCCATAAGGATGTCACCAAGCCATTTTATGCGCCATGGACCAACAATCACCATGCATCCTTGATGAATAGAGTTCATGTGCCTATAAGCCAATGCTAATAATTCGGGCTCATCACCGCCACAAAGAGAGTGTCACATGGCATTAGACAATAGGATTATACAAAGAGAGTATTATGAACTTACCAATTAATCAAGCCCACCAATACCAAAGGCAATGTGTATTGTGCAAAGACTTGTTGAAAAGACCACATGGGCCAATAGGAACTTGCTAATCATGAAAGGAGGGATCCACTTGAAAAGCACATGACAATGTAGTGCATAGAGGCCAAAGTGGGAAGACATTCATAGGGATTTTAGTTGCTATAATGGGTCAATGCACTAGAATAGGAATGTGACATGTGGCATGGGGAAGACAAGTGCTTAGTGGGAAGTCGATAGGGCCAAGCATGGAGGGAAAATATGCCAACAACCAAATTGTGCTAGGAGACAATCTTTAGAGATTGGTAGGAGCAGTTAAGTGCTAAGCACTAGGAGGTGGAGCCAATAGTGGTAACTTCCAAAGATATTAGCATGTACATTAAATGAAGTGGTCATTGGCCTAACAAGTAATTGCAAAAATAGAAATAAAGCATGCAAAGGGTAAAGGAGGGTACTCCATATGAATTAAGGGGCCAATAGATATATAAATTTAGTTCTAGGTAAATGCACATAGGCAAAGGCATCAAGGTTTAACTACCAAGCTTGTAAAAATCATGAAAGATTCTAGGTGAAGTTTGAACTATGCATAAAGAGCATGACAACCACATGCATCCTAGACATGAAAACACATTGCAATGTCTATAAGGACACCACAATTCTTTCCCTTTAGGTTGATGGAGGGGGAAATTCTTTTGAATGATCTCTAAAAATATTGAAGATAGGACCACAATCTCTCTTAATGGTTTGATTCTACTCCATGAGATACAACTAGGAGATTCCCTCTCAAGGTAATCATGTGCACATGCCTCCTTTCAATAGTTAGTTGAATTAAATCAGAAGCATGATCATTGAGACCAACATCATAAACCTTGGGAGGAACAAGTGCAATATAATAACATCACTAGAGTGGCCATCATCTAAATGTTCAAGAACAATCATAAAGAGCCATAATCAAGCAAGGATATGTGTAATAATTGAACTAGCATTAGGATCATTACTTAGAACCAAACCTTAATCACATAAAGAAGGAACCCTAACACAAGTTGTCATGGATTGGCTATCAAAATAAGGTGAGAGAGCAAGGGGGAAAACATGACATAAAATTTTGCATCTTGGGGTAGTTGCCAACACATGATAACTTATTGTACCATACCCCATTTGTGTATTTGCCAATGTGAAATGCAATTTGGCACTACTCTCTCACCATGCTCTCTATAACCAAGAGAGTTTGTATATGGGGTGCACAGTAGTTTTCTACCCTAACTTTTGAACCATTTTATGGACACTAAGTTGTTTGTCTTGCCTCAATCAATTATCATCTTACAACACTTTCCTCTTGATTTTCACTTAGTGCAAAAGATACTCTTCCTCAATCATAGTTCTTTATCATCAAGTGCAAGTTTAAGTAGAACTTTACATGTCATCAAATTTTCCATAGCCTTTGAAGCAACACTTTCTACATCACTTCCCAACATGATTTCTTCTCCTTGTGCAATATGTATGAATTTGTCTATCTGAACTTCTTGTATGATGATTGGACATTCAAAAACTTGGTAATCTAGTTGACCACATTTGAAACAAGCTCTATTGAATCCCTTGCCACTTCCTCTACTTCATCTTCATCCACCTTTCTTGAAGGTTTGCTCGGCTTTTGAGCTATGTGTAACACTACAAACCAAACTATAGCAAACAAATCTCATCTTGAATGAAAGCACATAAACCATTAACATACCTTGAGACCTTCTTTATGTTCTCCTCCACATGATCAAAATGAATACCAAGTTGATAGGACTCCTTCATTTATTCCTTCATTGTGGTCTCCCATTGGTGATAGAACTCCATGTATTCCTTCATTGTGGTCTCCCATTGGCTCAAATTTTATAGTTCTCCAAAAAAATCCAATAGATAGTTGGTTGATATGAACTTTCCTTTCAACTTGGTGATTAATCAATCCCAATTGATGATGTTACACTTTCCCCTTTGTATGTAGTCTTTTTGAAGAGAAACCCACCACAAGGTAGCATGCCTTTTCAAATTTGTGGTGGCATACTTCATATGCTTTGGATCATCTATGGATTCAAACTCAAAATAATTTTCCATCTCAATAAGCCAACCCAAAAAATCTTGTGAATTTAAGCTTCCTTAGTAACTTGGGAGATCAAACCTCAATTTGTTCCTTCCCTTCATCAAATTTAAAGAATTTTTCTCTTTGGAAAATGGTGCTTCCTCCACTCTCAACACAATTCTCAATTTTCTCACTTATCATCAATAACATACACAACCACAATTATTTCTAACCTCTATGTGATGTTAATGGCTTTAAGCTTAGGTTGATTGGAAATCAACATGTTAACCAAATAATCATGCAGTACTCTACCATTTATGTTGTTTCTATCACCACCTATGTGGTTCATTTTCATTTTTGGACTACCTACAATACAACACACAAATTGTCTTTAATTATGGAGTACAATTCACTTCATTTAGGACTCAAGAGTCTTGTTCTATTACCAATTATGATATGATGGTAATGGGTCAAATGAACAATTGGTTATTGTACACAAAGTATACAAAAAAAATATAAATCCTAACTATGCTACAAAAGTCTTAAATCTACTTAAGGGGATTTCCTTCTGGTCCCAAATTTACCTTTACCATAGGAGGCTCCTTATGTTTTATGTCCTTATGCTACTAAATTGGTTGGTTGTTTCCTAATTTAACTTGGCATTACTAACCTTTTACTCAGTGTATTCTTAAGGATAAAAAATATGCTTGGTTAATGGCACCATAGGTCTTCCATAGTCATCTCTTTTTTCCTTTTCTTCTCCTTCAATTTCCATTATCTCCACAAAATTGCAACTAAGCTAAAACAACTCATAATCTTCCATTTGTGAATGGAAAATACCTTTGAGAGATTTGGTTTTACCTTTGGAGCAACATTGTAAGTCCAAAAATCCTTCCTATTTCACTCTATAGTGCCTTGGTTCCCATCTACTAAGAATTCCTCATTAGAGTTAGAATTTGATGAGCCTTTTGATAAAGTGACTTCTTCATTCACTACCTAGTTTTGTAGATCTATGATATGCTTTTGACCCTTATTTTCTATAGAGAGTACTCTTTTTCCAATTATGATTGGCTTTGGTTGCTATCAGCCATCCACAACCCAATAATGCATCACATGCTTTCTTACATAATGAGATGATCACAAAATTTAATAGAAATGATTGAGTTCTAATTCTTACCTTTTGCGCCATAAGAACTCTGAGTACTTTGTTTCCTTGTTGGTTCACTCCTACGAGTTGAAAATTTGGGGGTCAAATTGTCAATTTAGTTAGATTTATTTGTCTTTAGGAAGTTCATTTATACTAGATCCATGTTCAATGATTGTATTGGTGAGGTTCTTCCCAATTATTTTCATGTGCATCAT
The DNA here is from genome assembly GCA_007258455.2 of Sequoia sempervirens. Lineage (NCBI taxonomy): Eukaryota > Viridiplantae > Streptophyta > Pinopsida > Cupressales > Cupressaceae > Sequoia > Sequoia sempervirens. Next base: position 35,504 of record VDFB02086804.1, on the reverse strand, counting down.
CTTTGATTTCTTTGCCATATTGACCATCAATAACATGGGATCAATCATGTAATCCACATATAATGGAGGTTCCACTATTGAATTTTCATTTTCTCCTTTGAATTTCGTGTGGTTCATTTCATGTTCTATCTTGCCAATCTTCTTTGTTGTGGTGGAAATTGCATCTCTATGTTCTAGAATACTTTGTAGTAAGCCTACCACCTTGACTGGTACAATGGTATATTAGTGTTGTACCCCAAATTAAAATTTATGCTACACTTAGGCATTTTGAAGAAATGGTCAAAAGTCTTGTTAAAAAACTATCAAAAAGGTCGAACAATGGATTTTGCATGTCATGCATGTTGGTCAAAATCTCAAAATTTTCAAAATTTGAGGATCTGGGTCTGCTCAAAGCGAACTTTTCTACAAAACCCAGATCTCAGTTTTTTGGCCTAAATTTTAGGAAATTTTCTAAAAATAGAAAGTTTCTAAAAATAGACTTTTTTTTGGGTTTCTTCTCAAATGGATGTTGGCAAAAAAAAATTTTCTAAAAATAGAATGTCTCACCAAAATTCAAACTAATTTTGATTGGCTTAAAATACTTCCTCATCAAGTTGGTCCCGTCAAATCCATCAAAAGATCAGTTTTTCTCTAATGGGTCATGTTGTGACCTTTTACACATCACCCCATTCAAAAATGGGTACCCCCTAATTTTTGCCCCTTTCAGGTCTTTTGGCTTTGGTTTTGGGTGATTTTGCGGCAATCTCTCTTAGTTCCTTATGTCTTTCCGGGGATGTACCCATCTTTGGGCCCAATTTGGAATTTTGGCTAAGTTTGGAGTGCGTTTTGTCAAATTAGGGTTTTTATTCTTCAAGCTTAGTAAGGGTCAAATTGAGTAAGCGGATTGCAATTTGAGCTTAGCACTGCGATCAAGAGGCTTCAAGCAGGTTCACATTAAAATTTCATTGAATTCTGACAACTTACTATATTTAGTAAGTACTCTATTTGGGACCTTTCCCATAGGGTTTTGGAAATTTCAATCACATCACTAAGTTTAAACCCTTTAAGAGGACTTGTGTGCGAAATTTGAACGAATTCCGAGAACTTACTATTTTTAGCAGGTCCACTTTTAGCAAGTATGATGTCACCCGAACAGCTCCAGATCTTCAGTTTCCAGAGCAAAGCAGTGCATAATAGAAACGGCATCGAATGGAGGTCTACAAAAGCACATACAATGAAATTAGAGTTTCCTACTTTTATGCCTAAAATGAAGGGCAAAACTCGAGAAAAATTGAAAACAGGTGTATCCCACTGCGATCAGAATCTCTGACGAGTCTACACGTGAAATTTGAGCGCGATCCGCACACTTACTATTTTTAGTAAGTCACTTCCAAAATAGGGCCTAAAATAGCAGGTGAGCGCAAAAGCAAGTGTGAACAGGTCAATTAAGTCATGAGGACTAGGATGAGCCAACATCAAGTTTGGGGAAGTTGAAAATTCATGAAAATCATGAGAACTTCAGAAGTTACTAAAAATGGAAAGCAAGGGCGAGCAGTCCAAAATTGACTAAGTGTTCAAAACTTTCTAAGTGTTAAAACTTCTCCCTCATGCATAGGTATGTGCTCAAGGTGGATATGTGCCCTAAGGGAGACAAATGGGATGGAAATTTGGCTAAGTTGTGAAAATTCTAAGCTCCTATCTCATATGCGCCCAAAGGCACAAGGAGGACATGAAAATTATTCCAAGTGTTAAAAGCTTCACCCTTCAATATGGAAATGCGCCCAAGATGGGGATGTGAAAGATGAAAACTTGTTAAGTGTTAAAAATTTCTCCTTCAACATGGGAATGCGCCCAAGAGAAGAAAGTGAAACAAAAAAATTTCTAAGGCACGGAAATTGGAAGGGGTCATCTCATTTGCGCCCAAGGAGTCTAGAAGCTAGGAATTTCTTCCAAGTCATGGAAAATTCTACAAGATGATCTCATATGCGCTCATGGTGTGCAGAAGGCTAAATTTTTTCTAAGTGTTGAAAACCTCTCCCTAAGTGAAAATGCACTCATGGTGGAGATGCGCCCAAAGGAAAGGTGGTTTGGATAAAGTTTCTAAGGCATGCTTCTCATTTGCGCCCACCTTCTCCAAGAAGGTAGAGATAGATGATAAAATTTCCCTAAGGCATTGAAACCTTCTCTTCATGTCTCAAATGCGCTCAACAAGGATTTGCGCCCAAGGGGAAAACGAATGGAGCTAAACCCACATTTATAAGGATAAAACTATTCCTCGCTTGGCGCCTTTAATGGATATGCCCATAAAGACTTTGGTAGGAGGAGGATTTAGGAGGGCTTAATGTGATATGACTTCCCCAGTTGGTATTCCTCAACAATCACAGGCCGAGGCTTCTTCGATGCAGCTTAGGCAGAATCAGCTAGAGTTAGAAAGGCCATGGGAAATATACAAGAGGGAGTCTTGAACATGCTTGAAGCCTTATTCGCCAAAAGATTGACTCCAGAAGAAGTGACTGCGGATGGTTTGAAGAGTAGATTGGAGCCTTTCTTTTCGGATGTAAGGTCATTTGCCCAGGTAGATTTTGAAAATATTTCGACCTTCTCCAACATCATTCAGAACACTTAGGATGCCTTAGCTACTTGGGGAAAATCTTGTACTCGGCAGGGGCAAGCGGTCACAGTGCTTGAGTTTCAACTTAATCATATTCCACCCATCTCAGTTCAGGAGGTTGAGGTAGTGTTAGCCAGAGTCATCGAGTTTGCTGTCAGAGAGAGAGAGAGAATGGGAACGCCTTCCTGGATGATGACCTTCTAGATGATAGTGGGCATTAAATGCTTATAGTGGTGAAGGGAGAGAGTGGGCATTATGTGCTCATTTATTACCCCGCTCCTCCACTTTGTGGCCGTTTTTAGGGAAAATCTTGAATAGGGCTTATGTGGCTCAATTTGAGCCGTTCATTGTATTTGAATCTGAGTCGTCCGTTGGATTGGGCCAACTATAAAAGGAGCATCCCCTCCTCATTTGTACAAAAGGAAGGAAGGTTTTCAGCTGAACGCTTTGTAAGAGACTGTTGTGAACACTACTATAATAAAAAGAGTTGTCATTGCTTGTGATTTCATCTTTTATTGTGGGTAGCTAGCAAGGTTAGTTAATCCTTCCAATTAGTATAGAATCTTAGAGTAGAACTTAGATAGAGTAGAATAGATTTTATTTCATGCATGTAGATGATTGTGGAATGTGGTGATTTATTTGAGCAAGCTTCGCTAGTCCATACCACTAGCGGGCTCACTGATGGTGGGTTCGCCTTGTGTGGTCAAATGGAATAGTTTGGAACTAACTTTGGTTATAATTTATATGTTGGTATGCATCATTGTGATGGTGTCTTCATGTTAAATTGTAATCTGAATATCCCTATTTCACTCCTTTGAAGATTGCACCAGTTGGTGAGGCAAAGCAAATCTTGGTTGAATTTTATGAGATTTGATCACCACGTCCCACGCCTAGGGTAGATTAGAGATTTTTCTAAATCTCTACAGTCATTCAAATTCAACATTTTGTGGTTAGTTTAGAAAACTTGAGCTTCATTGGTAAATCTTTCGAATGTTGAAAGCCCCTTTCTCTCAAGCTAACAATTGTGTAAGTCCCCTTGAAATACCAACAAATCACATCAAACCAACTGAGTCTACGTCTATTACATGAAGGAACCTTGGAGTTGAAAGCATGATCTTTCGTAATCTTAGCATGTAGGAGATTTTGATCAAGAGAGGATAGAGTGACTGTTGGAAACTTTATTCCTGTGGTTAAGCGGCCATAAAACACTCACAACAAAATTGGTGCTAGGAGGGTTGAAATCGGGAGGGAAGAAACACATCACCTAGTTGTCATTCATTTTATTCTTGTCTCAAGCCCTAACCACAACAATATTGGCGCTAGAAGGAGGGCAATATTGGAGTAGAAAGGGTTTTTATCATAAAGAATTTTATTGGAGAAGGGTATCATGAATCAAGATGGTGCTACTGCATAGAAATCTATTTCCAGTGTTGCAGCCAAATTTGGGGTTCAACGACGATCAGGAGGATATTCTTTCAGGATTGAACAATCTCTTATCTCGCTTGGAAATTGAAGAGGAGCGCAGCTGAGTATATGCGAGTGACTTTGTGTTGGAAGAGGAAGAAGAAAAGGCTATTCAGATTCATGTTGCTATTGAAAGAGATTTGCTTAATTAGAGACAACCACTCTCTCCCACACGTAGCCAATAGAAGGAGCAGCTACATCCTGGAGCGTATTAGTTCATTCTCGTCGGAGAAGCTTAAAAGAATTTTGAGATCTACGCCCAACTCATCCAAGGATTTTGTGGAGTTAGAGCTACCTACTAAGGCAAGGTAGAAGAAGAAAGAAATTCCATCAAGTGAAGAAGTACCAAGTGGAGAAGAAATTTTAAGTTTATTCAGAACTCCACCTAGCGTTTCAAGTTTTGCTCAACCAAGATCAGTTCAAGCTACCATATCGGTGATTATTTAGCAACAACAACCAGTCCAAGCTATTGTACATCAACAACAACCAATCCAAGCTATTGTACATCAGCAGCAACCAGTTCAAGCGATGGCTCACCCGACTCCTAATGGTGCTACTTGGTTGGTTACCAACCCGTCTCCATTGGAATTTACTGATTATCATGACATGCCAAAGAATCCAGAGAATTTCTGCACTAAGTTCCATGTCAATGATGTGAATCGCACTATTGAGGACCACATCAAGATGTTTGAAGATCACTTATGCAACAGGCAGATTGCATATGGGGACGTGGCTTGCAGGCTATTTCCATATTCCTTGGGAGAGGAGGCTCATTATTGGTTTATTCACCTATCAGTTGGATCGATAAGGTCATGGGAGCAAATGAAAGACGCCTTCATTGGAAAGTTTGGTATCCCTATTACTCCTATAGAGCTTTATCGTTAGTTTGTAGAAGTGAGAAGGCAGGACAAAGAGCCCATTCGCACATTCAACAATAGGTTTCAGAAGGCTCTCACAAGGTTACGTGCTCCCTATGTTATTGTTGATGCTAGGGAGAATTACTATTCAGCTTTGGATCCTTTGACTGCAATGCTTGTGAGGCAATCTCACCCCACTCTGGCTAATATGAATCAAGCTTATGCTAAAGCTGTTGAATTGAGTCAGAGGTTGGGGCAAAACATAACTGGGCACTCACTATATACTGGCCTAACTGTGGCGAACAATCAAATGCAAACACTCGGCTCATCATGGATTCAACAAGTTCCAGCGTTGAATACGATTCCTCAGCCAGCTTATCAAGTACTAGCACCATCATATCAGTTAGTTCTCCACCTTGGGATGCCTTTGTCCTAGGCACAAGCAACACAACTTGTTTATCTCCAAAGCACAGTGCCACCAGCGAAAACCCAAGAGGAGAAAGATGAAATGAAAGAATTAATAGAGCAAGTGAAAAGGCTGTCAATTGAGGTGACTTACATAAGAAATCAAAACAATCAGATTCAAGCCATGCAGCGAAGCTATCAAGCACATCAAGGTGCTAATCGAGGATATTTAAATAATCCTCCAAGTCATCAAGAAACCCATCAAGGATATAGTCATGAAAATAGTCATGGGTACAGAAACAATAATCAAGGATTTCGGAAGAGACCCTGGAATACAGGGCCTAACAATGGAGGTGTTCCTTCACCATTGGATAATCTGCCACCTCCCGAGAACCGTCCTGCAAATAAAGTCTTCTTGGCTGAGGCTGCCTTGTCAGGATGTTGTAGGCTACATAACACCAATTATCACTCTGAGCTTCAGTGCCATGAATTCCAAGTTGCAGCTGATATTTTTAAGAGAGAAGCGAAGAATACGGAGGCCACAAAGAATCCTCCGATTTCAGGATATGAGTTAGTCCCAACACCCTGATATGATCAAGCGTTGATGTTAGAAGATTTCAACTTCCCGCTCGAGTTTCAAAGTTATACGCCCCCACCAGTTAATCAAAAATTTCCGCTAGCTGCAAATGGTCCCATGGGGACGCTAGAGTTTCAAATGCCTTTGGAGGCTCATGCCACGTATGCATCACCAAAGGAGCCTCTTAGCAGAGATGGTTATAGTTTTCCGCCTCTCAACAATAGTGTCTTGGTAGGAGTAAGAGAGGTGCAAGCTTTTCAGTCAACTGGAGGTGGAGCTCCTAGAGTTTATCAGAGGAACTATCAACATAATGAGCCTCAGACTACATCAACGCCTCCAAATAATTTTACAACTCCCCCACATCCAAACAGGAGTAATGTTCCGAGTTTACCAAGAGATTCTCCAGAGTACAGGCAGCAGAATGCAACACAAGGCAAAAGTGGACAACAAGCTACTCAACAACTTGCTCACCAAGTTGAATGCGAACAAAAGGAGAATTCTCCTAGAGAAGATGTGAAGAAGCTTAGCTCCTACGTGTTAGAAGAATTCAAGAAGATAAGGGTTAGTCTTCCCCTCTATGAGCTGATGAAGATTCCAAAGGTTAGGACTCTTTTGGGGATTTTGAACGAAACTCCTATCTTGAGAAGTACTTCCCAAGAAGCACCCAATGTACCAAAAAATCTTCCTATTATCATGCAGTCTCATCCCGCACAGAACATGAATGTGGTGCAGGATGTGCCCTAGATGCCCTTTAATGCTTGGGAGGCTCAACAACAATCTCCAAATTTTGTGGGTATGGTGCAAGATTCTTCAAATGCTTCTAATAGCCAGTCAAATTGAGAGGAGTGCTCAACCTAATCTAAGAATCCAGTTGCCAACTCTCTCGCGCAAGCAGCTAGTTCATTAGAGCCTTTGGCCATGGAGGGTTTGAAAAAGTTTACAGTGGAATTGATCTCTACACCCTCATCCTTGACAATATAAAGAATTTTCAAGTGTTCGATGATGACAAAGGTGATTCTAGATTTCCTAACATACTCAAGCGCAGCTCAAGGCACAAATCATAGATGAAGAAGAAACTGAAGTAGCAGATTTCTATGCCGAAGGGATACTGAATTTGAAGACGAATGTTATTCCCAAAGGAATGGTTGAATTGGAGAGACTTTTTGATCCCGATAGATTGAGTAGAAATCAAAGCACTCGAGGCATTGAATGCGAAACTATCAATTTTGGGACCGATGAGCAGATAAAGAACGTTTTTATTGGGAAGGTTTGTACATCAAGAGAGAGAGAAGGTATCTTACAAGCCATGAAAGAATTCTCAGATGTGATAGCTTGGGGTTATGAAGATTTGAAAACATATGATACTTCCTTGATTACACACACGATCCCATTGAAGCCAGAAAGCAAGTCGTTCAGACAGAGGCAGAGGCCCGTGAACCCACTGCTAGAACCATTAATTTATTAGGAAGTCAGGAAGCTTCTTTTAGCTAGGATCATCTTTCCGGTGAGGCACTCCATGTGGGTCGCCAATCTAGTTCCAGTTAGAAAGAAGAATGGTGAAATAAGGTTGTGAGTTGATTTTCGCAATTTGAACAGGGCTTTTGAAAAGGACAATTATCCCTTGCTCTCATTGGATGAAGTATTGCAGATCGTTAATGGCTCTCAGATGATGTCCTTCCTAGATGGCTACTCCGAATACAACCAGGTGATGGTAGAAGAGGTAGACAGATCGAAGATTTACCTTCACCACTCACAATGGGGACTTCGCGATACGTAAGGATGCATTTGGCTCGAGGTTCAGGAGGAAATGTTTAGCAGATGAAGATTGATGAGCCTCATCAGAGCATTGTTAGAGAAGAAGTACGTGAAGAGGAAGCAAGAGAGGAACAACCGCTAATTGTTTCTGACCCGCAGTAGGTAGTGCCAGATTGGCTCAGGAAAAGAATGAGAAAGGATCCTGAGCAGGAGACTGACCCAGCAATCAAGATGGATTAATTCCTCAGCAGAATCAACGGGCCACCAGAAAAGGAGCCAGGAAGTTCTCGAAGATATCCACAGATAAGTCTGGTTCTCACACAGTCCATGTGGCTGTTCCCAGAGAAGAGTGTGACCGAGATGAGGCTGTCCTTGAAAATTATGTGGTCACTACGGTGGAGTTAGGCCGCCCTACAGGAGCTCAAATAATTGAGGAAAGTGATAGCTCCTATTAGGCTCTGAAGGATAGGTTGCTCCGGACGGAAGGAAAGTACAAAAGATTGAAGAAAGAACATAGGACGTTGATCGGTTATGTGCAACACTTAGCCCGTCCGTGTGGACAGGAAAATCCAACAGTTGATCTTCCAGCTGAGCATCCGAGGGAATTAGTCAGTGGCTTGGAAGATTTGAAGAAGATGGATCAAGAGGTAGATAAGTGGGTTGGCAATATTTGCGCGGAGGCAAAAAATTTCATAGATGATCTCACCTATTCTTTTCAGCACGCTTCCAGTATTCTTATGCGCATGGATAATGTTGATCAAGCTTGGAGCGAAACCCACATTTATCAGGATAAGACTATTGATGCATATGCCCATACAAATTATGGTTGAAGGAGGAGTGATCTAGGAGGGCGATAGATATGATTTCCCCAGTTTGTATTCTTCAGCATTCACAGGTCGAGGCTTCTTCGATGCAACACAGGCGAAATCAGCTAGAATTAGAAAGGCCATGAGATATATACAAGGAGTCTTGAACACACTTGAAGCTTTGTTAAGCAAAAGACTGACTCCAGAGTAGGTGACAGCGGATACCCTGAAGAACAAATTGGAGCCTTTCTTTTCGGATGTAAGGTCATTTGCCCAGGTAGATTTTGAGAATATTTCGACCTTCTCCAATATTATTTAGAGCACTCAGGATGCCTTGGTTGCTTGGGGAAAATCATGTACTCGGCAAGGGCAAGCGGTCACAGTGCTTGAATTTCAGCTCAACCATATTCCACCTATCTCAGTTCAGGAGGTTGAGGCAGCGTTGGCCAGATTCATCGAGTTTGCAATCAATGAGGACAATGGGAACGCATTTCTAGATGAGGATCTTCTAGAAGATAGTGGACATTTAATGCTCATAGTGGTCAAAGGGAGAGAGTGGGCATTATGTGCTCATTTATTACCCCACTCTTCCACCTTCTGGTCATTTTTAGGGCATTTCTGGATGAGGATCTTCTAGAAGATAGTGGCCATTAAATGCTCATAGTGGTCAAAGGGAGAGAGTGGGCATTATGTGCTCATTTATTACCCCACTCTTCCACTTTTTGGCGGTTTTTAGGGCAAATCTTGACTAGGGCTTATGTGGCTGAATCTGAGTCATTCATTGTAATTGAATTTGAGTTGTCCGTTGGACTGGGCCAACTATAAAAGGGGCATCCCCCCTCATTTGTGCATATAGATATAGATAGGAGATGATAGACATAGAGGAATAGAGAGAGACATAGCATAGCATAGATTGATAGGAAAAGGAAGGAAATTTTTCAATTGAATACTTTGTAAGAGATTGTTGTGAACACTACCATAATAAAAAGAGTTGTCATTGCTTGTGATTTCATCTTTTGTTGTGGGTAGCTAGCAAGATTTCTTCGTCCTTCTAATTCACATAGAATCTTAAAGTAGAACTTGGATAGAGTAAAATAGATTTTATTTCATGCAAGTAGATAATTGTGGAATGTGGTGGTTTATTTGAGCAAGCTTCGCTAATCCATACCTCTACTGGGCTCACTGATGGTGGGTTCGCCTTGTGTGGTCAACTAGAATAGTTTGGACCTAACTTCGGTTATAATTTACATGTTGATATGCGTCATCGTGATGGTGTCTTCATGTTAAATTGTAATTTGAATATCTCTAGTTCCCCCCCTTTGAAGATTGCACCAGTTTTGTGGAAGCTGTCCAAGGTGAGGCAAAGCAAAGCTTGGCTGAAGTTTGTGAGAATTGATTGCCATACCCTGCACCTAGAGTAGATTATAGCATTTTTAATCCCTCCAGCCATTCAAATTCAGTACTTTTTGGTTAGTTTAGGAAACCCGAGCTTCATTGACAAATCTTCCGAATCTCGAAAATCCCGAGCTTCATTGACAAATCTTCCGAATCTTGAAAATCCCGTTTCTCTTTGAGTGAACAATTGTGTAAGTCCCCTTGAAATACCAACAAATCACATCAGGCCAACTAAGTCTACGTCCACTGCATAGAGGAACCTTGGAGTTGAATGCATGATCTTTCACAATCTTTGCATGCAGGAGATTTTGATAAAGAGAATAGAGTGACCGTTGGAAACTTTATTCTGTGTTGGTGCAGTCATAAAACACATGTCAATACGACGCTTGCCTCGAGCCTGGTTTGTGAAACCCATCCAGCGGATCGTCCGAATGTTTCCCTGAGAAGCGGTGGCATCTATCAAGCCAATTACCATTTGAAAACACCCATTGTGGTATGTGCTCCTACGGCTTTGGCCTGGCCGCACCCTCCGGAAGCTCATGGACAACTTTGTCCACCCATTTCCTGCCCTGCAGATCGCCTACACGCCTTTGTGCCTCCTTGCTCTTCTTTTCCACCTCGCCGCTTTGCGCCTTCTCCCTCTTCTTCGCCACCTCGCCATTCTACACCATAATTTAATTAATATTAAAAATTGTTATATTTTTAATGGTAATAATTATAATGCATATGCATATATTTATTACATAGTTATTCTTAATTATATTTTAAAACTTACTTCCCAATAATATTCTTGCTAAAATAATATTTATTCCAATAGATCTCTTATAATTTCAAATTCATATTTTTCTTATCCAATTCCTTCCCTTGATGCCTTTCACCAAATTATTCTCTTCTCCTTCTGCACCCTTCATGTGGGGTGAATAGTCACAACCTTGTGATTATTGCACTCTTTACAAGGGATGCACCTCCCTAAATCCAAAGCTGCCTTTTGTTTTGACTTAATTAATGCAATGGTTAAGTACCTTTGAAGTCTCCCTAGGTCGGGCCGATTATTTTAATTTCTATGGAAGATCAAGGGTCATGATAGTTCCGCTCTCCCCAAATATTGCTTGTCCACAAGTAATATTCTTTTCCTCTTATATCCTTCATGGTGGGGTGAATAGTCACAACCTTTGTGATTATTGCACCCCTTACAAGGGATGCACCCCTCCCTAAATCCAAGCGTTGCCTTTTTGTTTTGACTTAATTAATGCAATGGTTGCTACCTTTTGAAGTCTCCCTAGGTCCGCGATTATTTTAATTTCTATGGAAGATTGAGGGTCATGATAGTCCACCCTCCCCAATATTGCTTGTCCACAAGCAATTTCAAATTTGGATGATCAAAAATCTTTGCTCCTTCCCAGGTGGCATCTTCCATAGGCAAATTTTTCCACTCAACTAAATATTCCAGAATAACTTTGTTCCTTAGTTTTTTCTCTCATATCAAGGATAGCCTTAGGTTCCAAAATTAATTTTCCTTAGTCATCAAGATGGGGTAACTTCGGACATATTATGACATCTTGCCTTAACACCTTTTTGAGGCGAGATACATGGAAGGCATTATGAATTCGACTATTCGTTGGTAATTCCAATTCATAGTCAACTTCGCCAATCCTTCTATGATTTTATATGAGCCATAGAATCAGGGCTTCAATTTCTTAGCACCACTTCCTTTAATAGAGGATTGTTTGTAGGGTTGCAATCTTAGGAAGACTAAGTCTCCAACTTCAAATGTTTCTTCAATTCTTCGATCAGCATATAATTTTTTGTTGATTTTGTGCATGGTGTAAATTATTTTTGAGTGTATTTAAAATGTCTATACTTTGTTGCATCAAGTCTCTAGCACTTGAAACTCGGCTTTTGCTAAGAATTAAATCTCCAAATGATGTCACTTCATACGCATATAAAGCTTCGAATGGCTCATCCCTATTAACATGTGATAAGTGGTATTATAACAATACTCTCCAAGATGCAGTCATTTGATCCATGCATTTTGCTGTCCTGTAACATAGTTTCTTAAATATCCCTCAAGCCATTTATTGAAAATTTTAGTCTTGCCCATCGGTTTGTGGGTGATAACTTGTACTTGGGGAGAGCTTGGTTCTAGCTAGTTAGAATAGCTCTTGCCAAAACAAGCTAAGAAATCTGCTATCTCTATCATTGACAATGTTTTTGGATAAATCATGTAGTTTGAAAATTTCTCTAAAGCAGGTATCTTCTACTTGGGGAGCTTAATATTCAATAGATATTGCAAGAAAATGGGCATACTTAGTCAATCGATCGACCACAACATATATGCCATCTTTTCCTTGTACCTTAGGGAGTCCTATAATGAAAT
>VDFB02086804.1:0-23178 GCA_007258455.2 Sequoia sempervirens | reverse complement strand
GTCTTTAGTCTGTCTGCCTCTTCTACCATTACCTGGTTGTATCCAGAGTAGCCATCTAGGAAGGACATCATCTGAGAGCCATTAACAATCTGCAATACTTCATCCAATGAGGGCAAGGAATAATTGTCCTTTTCAGAAGCCCTATTCAAATTGCGAAAATCAACGCACAACCTTATTTCACCATTCTTCTTTCGAACTGGGACTAGATTGGCGACCCACGTCGAGTGCCTTACCAGAAAGATGATCCTCATTGAAAGAAGCTTCTTGACTACCTGATAAATTAATGGTTCCAGCAGTGGGTTCACAGGCCTCTACCTTTGTCTGAATGGCTTACTTCCTGGTTTTAATGGGATCGTGTGTGTAATCAAGGAAGTATCATATGTTTTCAAATCTTCATAACCCCGGGCTATCACATCTAAGAATTATTTCATGGCCTGTAAGATACCTTCTTTCTATTCTGGTGTACAAACCTTACCAACAAAAACATTCTTTATTTGCTCATCGGTCCCCAAATTGATGGTTTCGCATTCATTTCCCTGAGTGCTCTGATTTCTACTTAATCTGTCGAGATCAAAAAGTCTCTCCAATTCAACCATACCTCTGGGAATAACATTCGTTTTCAAATTCAGGATCCCTTTAGCATCTAATTTTGCTTCTTCAGTTACTTCTTCATCTATGATTTGTGCCTTGAACACACCAGAGCACGTTAGGAAATCTAGAATCTGCTTGTCATCATCAAACACTTGAAAATTCTTTATATTGTCAGGGATTGAGGGTGTAGAGATCAATTCTACTGTAAACTTTTTCAAACCCTCCATGGCCAAAGGCTCTAATGAACTAGTTGCTTGCACGAGAGCTGGCGAATGGATTCTTAGACCAGTAGACCTGCTTGATGTTGAATATGTCGAAGCTCTCGATCAGTTCCCAGACTCTGTTGCGGTAACGATTTAATCTCCTATCATGGCAAGCGTACTACTTCCTTACTTGGCGGACCACTATATCTGAGTCTCCACAGGCATGCACAATTTTGGCTCCTTTCTTGATTGCGAGGATTAACCCATGAATCAATGATTCATATTCAGTGACATTGTTAGTGCAAGAGAACTGGAGTCTGTAAGCACCTAAATATGCTTCCCCTGTTGGGCTGATAAGCTCAAATCCAGCTCCATTTCCCTTCTTAGATTTTGATCCATCAAATCTCAAAGTCCATACTTGATTTTCCATGTGAGTACTAGAAGGCTGGATATGTGTATCCTCTCGATCACATGCTTCTGGAATGTTCTTTTCCACCTCTGGCTTGATTTTCTCATCCTTTACCAATTTCTCCATGGAAGAGCCTTCTCCTTTATTAACTTCCTCACATTCTTCTTCTAAAGAGACTTGTGGAACCATCTTTGAAACTTGCTCTACAGCGATCTTGCACATAGCACATGTGACTTCTGAATGGAAAGCCTAGTGAATTCTACACCAATTGGGCAGTAACAAATTTTTGATGGAGGCATCCTTTCCCAATTCTATCTCTTCCTTTACACTCTTTAACACAAAATCTCTGAAATTCTCGAACATTCCTTCACTTTCACTTAATCATCTTCAATCAATACTTCAATAGAGGCAGGTGCATCTCCTAAAAGTTTTTCTTTATTCGAACTCTACAACATGAGGACTTCTTGTTTAACAGGCTTATATGAGCCCAAGTCAATTTCCATAAACAAAATCTCATTGTCTTCACCATATTCTGTGATCATCAATCTGAGTCGTGGTGTGATTTCAACTTTTATTTGATTTGGAATCCCTCTCCAAGGTAACCACATGTGAGAGAAGTCAGTTGAAATGTATCCATTTAGCTTTCTAGACCAATCTTTGCTCAACAACATGCCATAACCATCTGGTATATCCACAACTGATATGTCAATACAGCTCTGAACTCTGGGATCCGCTGCCAGTTGCATATGAATATTATTCAATTCTCCCACAATTGGAACTTCAGTCTTATCCAACTGAGTCACCTTCTTGTTGGTCTCGAGCGGAATTAAACCCAACTTCTCACATACCTTCAAAGGCATGACATTACTTGATGCACCAGAATCGATCAAACAATTATGTAATAGCTTTCCAAAAATTCTGATAGAGACAAGGAATGGGGCTGGTTTGTCTTTCCCCTGATAAAACACTACTGGCTTTCTCCTTTCATCTGTCAAATTATTCTTTTTCTCATCTTTTTTGTTCAACTGAATTTGATTGTCGTGAGCAACATCTTTTGAATTTTGCTTCTGTTTTGTGGGAGCATCAGGCTGAGCGCTCCTCTCAATCTCGGTTTTCTCCTTTCCAGAAGCGTTTGAAGAATCTTGCACCATACCCACAAAATTTGGAGATTGTTGTTGAGCCTCCCAAGCATTAAAGGGCATCTAGGGCACATCCTGCACCACATTCATGTTCTGTGCGGGATGAGACTGCATGATAATAGGAAGATTTTTTGGTACATTGGGTGCTTCTTGGGAAGTACTTCTCAAGACAGGAGTTTCGTTCAAAATCCCCAAAAGAGTCCTAACCTTTGGAATCTTCATCAGCTCATAGAGGGGAAGACTAACCCTTATCTTCTTGAATTCTTCTAACACGTAGGAGCTAAGCTTCTTCACATCTTCTCTAGGAGAATTCTCCTTTTGTTCGCATTCAACTTGGTGAGCAAGTTGTTGAGTAGCTTGTTGTCCACTTTTGCCTTGTGTTGCATTCTGCTGCCTGTACTCTGGAGAATCTCTTGGTAAACTCGGAACATTACTCCTGTTTGGATGTGGAAATTTTGAAATTATTTAGGCGTGGTGATGCGAAATATTTTGTTGTCATTCGGGCTCACCTCCAGTTGGTAGCTTGCCTCTCTTCCACCCTGCAGACACTGTGTTGGGAGGCTGGGCCTGTATCACTAGAGGCTCATACAGTGATACATCGTGGCAGAGCCTCCAGGCAGAACTCCCATCCCATACGGACCATTGCGGCTAATTTTTGGTAGCCGTTGTGAGGCATGCTGGAAACTTCAGGCGGGAAGTTGAAATCTTCCCTGTCAGCCCAGTCATGCTCGGGTGTGGGATGGCTCTATCTTTCAAAGAAATGAGTTCTTTGTAGCCTCTGTATTCTCCCTTCTCTCTCTTAAAATGCTCGGTGCAACGATTCCTTGTGCAGAGCTCGGAGTGATAGTGGTGTTATGTAGCCACAACATCTGACAAAGGCCCTCAGTGAGGAGCTTTGAAAACTGCAGGACGGTTCTCGGGAGGTGGCAGATTATCCAATGGTGAAGGAACACCTCCATTGTTAGGCCCTGTATTCCAGGGTCTCTTCCGAAATCCTTGATTATTGTTTCTGTACCCATGACTATTTTCATGACTATATCCTTGATGGGTTTCTTGATGACTTGGAGGATTATTTAAATATCCTCGATTAGCACCTTGATGTGCTTGATAGCTTCGCTGCATGGCTTGAATCTGATTGTTTTGATTTCTTATGTAAGTCACCTCAATTGACAGCCTTTTCACTTGCTCTATTAATTCTTTCATTTCATCTTTCTCCTCTTGGGTTTTCGCTGGTGGCACTGTGCTTTGGAGATAAACAAGTTGTGTTGCTTGTGCCTAGGACAAAGGCATCCCAAGGTGGAGAACTAACTGATATGATGGTGCTAGTACTTGATAAGCTGGCTGAGGAATCGTATTCAACGCTGGAACTTGTTGAATCCATGATGAGCCGAGTGTTTGCATTTGATTGTTCGCCACAGTTAGGCCAGTATATAGTGAGTGCCCAGTTATGTTTTGCCCCAACCTCTGACTCAATTCAACAGCTTTAGCATAAGCTTGATTCATATTAGCCAGAGTGGGGTGAGATTGCCTCACAAGCATTGCAGTCAAAGGATCCAAAGCTGAATAGTAATTCTCCCTAGCATCAACAATAACATAGGGAGCACGTAACCTTGTGAGAGCCTTCTGAAACCTATTGTTGAATGTGCGAATGGGCTCTTTGTCCTGCCTTCTCACTTCTACAAACTAACGATAAAGCTCTATAGGAGTAATAGGGATACCAAACTTTCCAATGAAGGCGTCTTTCATTTGCTCCCATGACCTTATCGATCCAACTGATAGGTGAATAAACCAATAATGAGCCTCCTCTCCCAAGGAATATGGAAATAGCCTGCAAGCCACGTCCCCATATGCAATCTGCCTGTTGCATAAGTGATCTTCAAACATCTTGATGTGGTCCTCAATAGTGCGATTCACATCATTGACATGGAACTTAGTGCAGAAATTCTCTGGATTCTTTGGCATGTCATGATAATCAGTAAATTCCAATGGAGACGGGTTGGTAACCAACCAAGTAGCACCATTAGGAGTCGGGTGAGCCATCGCTTGAACTGGTTGCTGCTGATGTACAATAGCTTGGATTGGTTGTTGTTGATGTACAATAGCTTGGACTGGTTGTTGTTGCTAAATAATCACCGATATGGTAGCTTGAACTGATCTTGGTTGAGCAAAACTTGAAACGCTAGGTGGAGTTCTGAATAAACTTAAAATTTCTTCTCCACTTGGTACTTCTTCACTTGATGGAATTTCTTTCTTCTTCTACCTTGCCTTAGTAGGTAGCTCTAACTCCACAAAATCCTTGGATGAGTTGGGCGTAGATCTCAAAATTCTTTTAAGCTTCTCCGACGAGAATGAACTAATACGCTCCAGGATGTAGCTGCTCCTTCTATTGGCTACGTGTGGGAGAGAGTGGTTGTCTCTAATTAAGCAAATCTCTTTCAATAGCAACATGAATCTGAATAGCCTTTTCTTCTTCCTCTTCCAACACAAAGTCACTCGCATATACTCAGCTGCGCTCCTCTTCAATTTCCAAGCGAGATAAGAGATTGTTCAATCCTGAAAGAATATCCTCCTGATCGTCGTTGAACCCCAAATTTGGCTGCAACACTGGAAATAGATTTCTATGCAGTAGCACCATCTTGATTCATGATACCCTTCTCCAATAAAATTCTTTATGATAAAAACCCTTTCTACTCCAATATTGCCCTCCTTCTAGCGCCAATTTTATTTGTGGTTAAGATGAAGAGACAAGGAGAATAAAATGAATGACAACTAGAGTGATGTGTTCTTTCCTCGACATTTCAACCCTGCAATTTTGTTGACAAGTGTTTTATGACCACACCAACCTGGAATAAAGTTTCCAACTTGATCATATCCTCTCTTGATCAAAATCTCCTACATGCTAAGATTACGAAAGATCATGCTTTCAACTCCAAGGTTCCTTCATGTAATAGACGTAGACTCAGTTGGTTTGATGTGATTTGTTGGTATTTCAAGGGGACTTACACAATTGTTAGCTTGAGAGAAAGGGGCTTTCAACATTCGAAAGATTTACCAATGAAGCTCAAGTTTTCTAAACTAACCACAAAATGTTGAATTTGAATGACTGTAGAGATTTAGAAAAATCTCTAATCTACCCTAGGCGTGGGACGTGGTGATCAAATCTCATAAAATTCAACCAAGATTTGCTTTGCCTCACCAACTGGTGCAATCTTCAAAGGAGTGAAATAGGGATATTCAGATTACAATTTAACATGAAGACACCATCACAATGATGCATACCAACATATAGAATTATAACAAAGTTAGTTCCAAACTATTCCATTTGACCACACAAGGCGAACCCACCATCAGTGAGCCCGCTAGTGGTATGGACTAGCGAAGCTTGCTCAAATAAATCACCACATTCCACAATCATCTACATGCATGAAATAAAATCTATTCTACTCTATCTAAGTTCTACTCTAAGATTCTATACTAATTGGAAGGATTAACTAACCTTGCTAGCTACCCACAATAAAAGATGAAATCACAAGCAATGACAACTCTTTTTATTATAGTAGTGTTCACAACAGTCTCTTACAAAGCGTTCAGCTGAAAACCTTCCTTCCTTTTGTACAAATGAGGAGGGGATGCTCCTTTTATAGTTGGCCCAATCCAACGGACGACTCAGATTCAAATACAATGAACGGCTCAAATTGAGCCACATAAGCCCTATTCAAGATTTTCCCTAAAAACGGCCACAAAGTGGAGGAGCGGGGTAATAAATGAGCACATAATGCCCACTCTCTCCCTTCACCACTATAAGCATTTAATGCCCACTATCATCTAGAAGGTCATCATCCAGGAAGGCGTTCCCATTCTCTCTCTCTCTCTGACAGCAAACTCGATGACTCTGGCTAACACTACCTCAACCTCCTGAACTGAGATGGGTGGAATATGATTAAGTTGAAACTCAAGCACTGTGACCGCTTGCCCCTGCCGAGTACAAGATTTTCCCCAAGTAGCTAAGGCATCCTAAGTGTTCTGAATGATGTTGGAGAAGGTCGAAATATTTTCAAAATCTACCTGGGCAAATGACCTTACATCCGAAAAGAAAGGCTCCAATCTACTCTTCAAACCATCCGCAGTCACTTCTTCTGGAGTCAATCTTTTGGCGAATAAGGCTTCAAGCATGTTCAAGACTCCCTCTTGTATATTTCCCATGGCCTTTCTAACTCTAGCTGATTCTGCCTAAGCTGCATCGAAGAAGCCTCGGCCTGTGATTGTTGAGGAATACCAACTGGGGAAGTCATATCTATCGCCCTCTTGTATCACTCCTCCCTCCACCAGAGTGCAGTATGGGCATATCCATTAAAAGTACATGGCGAGAATAGTTTTATCCTTATAAATGTGGGTTTTAGCTCCATTTGTTGACATGAAACAAAATCCTTGTTGAGCACATTTGAGACTTGAAGAAGGTTTCAATGGCTTAGGGAAATTTATCATCCATCTCTACCTTCTTGGAGAAGGTGGGCACAAATGAGAAGCATGCCTTAGAAACTTTATCCAAACCACCTTTCCTTTGGGTGCATCTCCACCATGAGCGCATTTTCACTTAGAAGGAGAGGTTTTCAACACTTAGAAAAAAATTAGCCTTCTACACACCATGGGCACATATGAGATCATCTTGTAGAATTTTCCATGACTTAGAAGGAATTCTAAGCTTTTATACTCCTTAGGTGCAAATGAGATGACCCCTTGCAATTTTCATGCCTTAGAAATTTTTTTCGTTTCACTTTCTTCTCTTGGGCGCATTCCCATGTTGAAGGAGAAATTTTTAACACTTATCAAGTTTTCATCTTTCACATCACCATCTTGGGTGCATTTCCATATTGAAGGGTGAAGCTTTTAACACTTGGAATAATTTTCATGTCCTCCTTGTGCCTTTGGGCGCATATGAGATAGGAGCTTAGAATTTTCACAACTTAGCCAAATTTCCAGCCCATTTGTCTCCCTTAGGGCGCATATCCACCTTGAGCACATACCTATGCATGAGGGAGAAGTTTTAAAACTTAGAAAGTTTTGAACACTTAGTCAATTTTTCCCTGCTCGCCCTCGCTTTCCATTTTTAGTAACTTCTGAAGTTCTCTTGATTTTCAAACATCTGAAACTTCTCAAGACCTAATATTCGCTCAGCGTGGTCCTCATGGCCTGATTAACCTGTTCACACTTGCCTTTTATGCTCCTACTCTTTTTAGGTACTGTTTGGGTAGTGACTTACTAAAATAGTAAATTCTTAGGGATCGTACTCAAATTTCAAGTATGGAGCTTCGTCAAATGGATTACGATCATAGTGGGATACTTTTTTTTTTTTTTTTCTTTTTTTTTTTTTCTTTTTTTTTTTTTCCTGAGTTTTGCCCTTCATTTTAGGCATAAAAGTAGGAAACCCTAATTTCATTGCGTGTGCTTCTATTGACCTTCATTTGACACCGCTTCTGCTACGTATTGCTCTGCTCTGGAAATTGAAGGTTTGGAGTTGTTCGGATAACATCACACCTGCTAAAAGTGGACGTGATAAAAATAGACCTGCTAAAAATAGTAAGTTCCCAGAATTCGTTCAAATTTTGCATGCAAGTTGCTCAAAGGGCTCTAAACATGATGTAGCAGTCGGATTTTCAAAAGCCCTAAGAAAAAGGTCCCAAATGGAGTACTTACTAAAAATAGTAAGTTGTCAGAATTCAGTGAAATTTTAATGGGAACCTGCTTGAAGTCTCTTGATCGCAATGCCAAGCTCAAATTTCAATTTGCTTACTCAATTTGACCCCAAACTAAGCTTGAAGAATGAAAAAACCCTAATATGACAAAACACACTCCAGACTTAGCCAAAATTCCAAATTGGGCCCAAAGACCGGTACATCCCCAGAAAGACATAAGGAACTAGGAGAGACTGCCGCAAAACCACCCCAAACCAAAGCCAAAAGACCAGATGGAACAAAAGAATTAGAGGTACCCATTTTGGATAAGTTGATGTGAAAAGGTCTAACACTGACCCATTAGAAAAACTAATTTTTTGATAAGTTAGAAATTTGGACCAACTGATGAGAAGTATTTTAAAGGCCAGAGTAAATTTAGGACACTTAGAGTGAACATTGAAATTTTAGAAATTTTGTAGCTAGAAATTTTACCAACATCCATTTGAGAAAAACCCAAAAAAAAGTCTATTTTAGAAACTTTCTATTTTTAGAAAATTTCCTAGAATTTAGGTCTGAAAAATTGAGATCTGGGTTTTGTAGAAAACCTTGCTCTGAGCAGACCTAGATCCTCAAATTTTGAAAATTTTGAGCTTTTGAGCACCATGCATGACATGCAAAATTCCATTTTCTGACCTTTTGATAGGTTTTAACAAGACTTTTACCATTTCTTCAAAATGCCTAAGTGTAGCAAAAATTTTTAATTTGGGGTGCTTTATACAATATACATTTATTACCCGGTCAAGGTGGTAGGCTTACTACAAAGTATTCTAGAACATAGAGATGCAATTTACACCACAGCAAAGAAGATTGGCAAGATAGGAGCATAGAATGAACCCTACGGTGACATTCAAAGAAGAAAATGAAAATTCAATAGTGGAACCTCCATTATATGTGGATTACATGATTGATCCCATGTTATTGATGGTCAATATGGCAAAGAAATCAAAGATGATGCACATGAAAATAATTGGGAAGAACCTCACCAATACAATCATTGAACATGGATCTAGTATAAATGAACTTCCTAAAGACAAATAAATCTAACTAAATTGACAATTTGACCCCCAAATTTTCAACTCGTAGGAGTGAACCAACAAGGAAACAAAGTACTCAGAGTTCTTATGGCGCAAAAGGTAAGAATTAGAACTCAATCATTTCTATTAAATTTTGTGATCATCTCATTATGTAAGAAAGCATGTGATGCATTATTGGGTTGTGGATGGCTGATAGCAACCAAAGCCAATCATAATTGGAAAAAGAGTACTCTCTATAGAAAATAAGGGTCAAAAGCATATCATAGATCTACAAAACTAGGTAGTGAATGAAGAAGTCACTTTATCAAAAGGCTCATCAAATTCTAACTCTAATGAGGAATTCTTAGTAGATGGGAACCAAGGCACTATAGAGTGAAATAGGAAGGATTTTTGGACTTACAATGTTGCTCCAAAGGTAAAACCAAATCTCTCAAAGGTATTTTCCATTCACAAATGGAAGATTATGAGTTGTTTTAGCTTAGTTGCAATTTTGTGGAGATAATGGAAATTGAAGGAGAAGAAAAGGAAAAAAGAGATGACTATGGAAGACCTATGGTGCCATTAACCAAGCATATTTTTTATCCTTAAGAATACACTGAGTAAAAGGTTAGTAATGCCAAGTTAAATTAGGAAACAACCAACCAATTTAGTAGCATAAGGACATAAAACATAAGGAGCCTCCTATGGTAAAGGTAAATTTGGGACCAGAAGGAAATCCCCTTAAGTAGATTTAAGACTTTTGTAGCATAGTTAGGATTTATATTTTTTTTGTATACTTTGTGTACAATAACCAATTGTTCATTTGACCCATTACCATCATATCATAATTGGTAATAGAACAAGACTCTTGAGTCCTAAATGAAGTGAATTGTACTCCATAATTAAAGACAATTTGTGTGTTGTATTGTAGGTAGTCCAAAAATGAAAATGAACCACATAGGTGGTGATAGAAACAACATAAATGGTAGAGTACTGCATGATTATTTGGTTAACATGTTGATTTCCAATCAACCTAAGCTTAAAGCCATTAACATCACATAGAGGTTAGAAATAATTGTGGTTGTGTATGTTATTGATGATAAGTGAGAAAATTGAGAATTGTGTTGAGAGTGGAGGAAGCACCATTTTCCAAAGAGAAAAATTCTTTAAATTTGATGAAGGGAAGGAACAAATTGAGGTTTGATCTCCCAAGTTACTAAGGAAGCTTAAATTCACAAGATTTTTTGGGTTGGCTTATTGAGATGGAAAATTATTTTGAGTTTGAATCCATAGATGATCCAAAGCATATGAAGTATGCCACCACAAATTTGAAAAGGCATGCTACCTTGTGGTGGGTTTCTCTTCAAAAAGACTACATACAAAGGGGAAAGTGTAACATCATCAATTGGGATTGATTAATCACCAAGTTGAAAGGAAAGTTCATATCAACCAACTATCTATTGGATTTTTTTGGAGAACTATAAAATTTGAGCCAATGGGAGACCACAATGAAGGAATACATGGAGTTCTATCACCAATGGGAGACCACAATGAAGGAATAAATGAAGGAGTCCTATCAACTTGGTATTCATTTTGATCATGTGGAGGAGAACATAAAGAAGGTCTCAAGGTATGTTAATGGTTTATGTGCTTTCATTCAAGATGAGATTTGTTTGCTATAGTTTGGTTTGTAGTGTTACACATAGCTCAAAAGCCGAGCAAACCTTCAAGAAAGGTGGATGAAGATGAAGTAGAGGAAGTGGCAAGGGATTCAATAGAGCTTGTTTCAAATGTGGTCAACTAGATTACCAAGTTTTTGAATGTCCAATCATCATACAAGAAGTTCAGATAGACAAATTCATACATATTGCACAAGGAGAAGAAATCATGTTGGGAAGTGATGTAGAAAGTGTTGCTTCAAAGGCTATGGAAAATTTGATGACATGTAAAGTTCTACTTAAACTTGCACTTGATGATAAAGAACTATGATTGAGGAAGAGTATCTTTTGCACTAAGTGAAAATCAAGAGGAAAGTGTTGTAAGATGATAATTGATTGAGGCAAGACAAACAACTTAGTGTCCATAAAATGGTTCAAAAGTTAGGGTAGAAAACTACTGTGCACCCCATATACAAACTCTCTTGGTTATAGAGAGCATGGTGAGAGAGTAGTGCCAAATTGCATTTCACATTGGCAAATACACAAATGGGGTATGGTACAATAAGTTATCATGTGTTGGCAACTACCCCAAGATGCAAAATTTTATGTCATGTTTTCCCCCTTGCTCTCTCACCTTATTTTGATAGCCAATCCATGACAACTTGTGTTAGGGTTCCTTCTTTATGTGATTAAGGTTTGGTTCTAAGTAATGATCCTAATGCTAGTTCAATTATTACACATATCCTTGCTTGATTATGGCTCTTTATGATTGTTCTTGAACATTTAGATGATGGCCACTCTAGTGATGTTATTATATTGCACTTGTTCCTCCCAAGGTTTATGATGTTGGTCTCAATGATCATGCTTCTGATTTAATTCAACTAACTATTGAAAGGAGGCATGTGCACATGATTACCTTGAGAGGGAATCTCCTAGTTGTATCTCATGGAGTAGAATCAAACCATTAAGAGAGATTGTGGTCCTATCTTCAATATTTTTAGAGATCATTCAAAAGAATTTCCCCCTCCATCAACCTAAAGGGAAAGAATTGTGGTGTCCTTATAGACATTGCAATGTGTTTTCATGTCTAGGATGCATGTGGTTGTCATGCTCTTTATGCATAGTTCAAACTTCACCTAGAATCTTTCATGATTTTTACAAGCTTGGTAGTTAAACCTTGATGCCTTTGCCTATGTGCATTTACCTAGAACTAAATTTATATATCTATTGGCCCCTTAATTCATATGGAGTACCCTCCTTTACCCTTTGCATGCTTTATTTCTATTTTTGCAATTACTTGTTAGGCCAATGACCACTTCATTTAATGTACATGCTAATATCTTTGGAAGTTACCACTATTGGCTCCACCTCCTAGTGCTTAGCACTTAACTGCTCCTACCAATCTCTAAAGATTGTCTCCTAGCACAATTTGGTTGTTGGCATATTTTCCCTCCATGCTTGGCCCTATCGACTTCCCACTAAGCACTTGTCTTCCCCATGCCACATGTCACATTCCTATTCTAGTGCATTGACCCATTATAGCAACTAAAATCCCTATGAATGTCTTCCCACTTTGGCCTCTATGCACTACATTGTCATGTGCTTTTCAAGTGGATCCCTCCTTTCATGATTAGCAAGTTCCTATTGGCCCATGTGGTCTTTTCAACAAGTCTTTGCACAATACACATTGCCTTTGGTATTGGTGGGCTTGATTAATTGGTAAGTTCATAATACTCTCTTTGTATAATCCTATTGTCTAATGCCATGTGACACTCTCTTTGTGGCGGTGATGAGCCCGAATTATTAGCATTGGCTTATAGGCACATGAACTCTATTCATCAAGGATGCATGGTGATTGTTGGTCCATGGCGCATAAAATGGCTTGGTGACATCCTTATGGGAGTGTATCTTGGTTCAACACTATGTACTAACCATTGAACTCATGGGTTTCACTGCCCATTATTTGACCTCTCCTGAAGTGCTCAATAGTTACTCCTTTATATGACTAGCCTAACTCATATGCATGGTTTCCTTTTTTCCATATGCTACATCATTTCATTTGTTTGCATGCATGGAGGTGGAGGATGTAGCCCTATGTAGTGAGCATGGACTACTTACAATGATCCACATGTCACCTTGTTTCCTTTGGGGGGGAAAAAATCTTTGTCTACAAGTGCAGTGTTCTTGTGGTGGCCTATGTGGACTCCACAACAAATGGGCACCTACCACGCATCACCTTTAGTGGCGGTTCATCTTTCTTGCACACAATGGTACCTTTTATATAGTGAATTATCATGAGGCACCATTTTCTGTCTGATATTATGAGTAGATTTGAGATTTTTTCATGTCCTCTTTTAGAATTAAAATAAATAGGATTTGAGAACCATAGCTATTTGTGTAATTCCCATAGGCTAAAAGGGATAAAATAAGGAAAATAATTTAATAATAATATTTTAAGTTGGACCTAATCATTTTTTAAAAAAAGACAAATTAAATATTATTATTTTAATAAAGTGGTCATCTAAATGATACATTACAAGGCCGATGTGATATTTTATTTAAAAAGTGGTTTTTAAACATTTGAGGGGTGAAGAAAACTCAAAACTGAGGGCCCAAAAGGCACCTATAAAACATTATTTTCTCAAAGAAAATCATCTATTTTGTCATTATTTTCAATTCCAATTTCAGAGGTTCAACATTCAAGGATGAAAACCCTTGGTGTAGGAGATTTGGAGGATGAAAACCCTCTTGGTTTCCATCATTGGATTTGAGGATGAAAACCTTCTTATCTTTTTGAGGCAATCCCATTTGGGCATCAAATTTATGTTGATTATTGAGTTTAATTCAGGTTTTAGCTATGGAGGATTGGATTGATCAAGTATTTTCAACAAAATCGAATCAACATTTCATTAGTGGTTGTTGTGAAGGGATGCTTAGATCAACTGCATCATTATTGTTGTAGTTCACAATTATCTCTTTTGTTTTGAAGGGTTTCAAGGTCTTTTTGTTATTGCACCAACGTTACTCAATCACCATTCATCATTTACCGAGCTGCTTAAGAGCAACATTTATTCGGGCATAAGCTAATGTGGCATAGCCTTTGTTGCTGCAATTAGGCAATATATTCACCATCTTCTAGCTACTATGTTAATTGTTGTTAATGTTACCATCTTTGTACAACTGTTGTAAATCCATTCCAGTTGCCATACCTTTTTGTTGTACCATTAATGAAGGGCCCCATACATCCTTCCAATTTTCATGCTTTATTTATTGTACACTTCTAGCCACTATTTTCCAGATCTTGCGCCAACACTGGGGCTTGTTCCTGATCCATACAGTTTAGAGCATGTTTGTGAGTGGAATTTTCTAGCATCATGTGTTGAAATGAATAAATACATATTTATGTAAGTTGTAAACTTATAACTGATATTTAATATGATTTTTGAGGTATTAGTTGTTGCTGTCATAAAAGAACTTTGCTATTGGTACCTACTATTCTATGAAATCAACATTCATTTTCCAAATATGCAAGGTTTTCCAAGTTTATATTAGCCATGAATATTCATATCTTCTATCATGATTAGTTATGATTGATATTTATGGGTTTCCAAATTTATATTAGCCTTGTATATTGTTGACTCTGCTACAATATCCATGCTTTTTTGGATCCATGAGGGTTTCACATACTAATATCAGATCTTTAGTACTTCTGATCAACATTCTAATATTGAAGTTTGGCATCTATGCTTTACATTTCATATTTATTTTAGTTTTCACCATCAAAAAATTCAAAATAAAATTGTATATTTCCTAAGGTTGCCAGTTTGGGAACTTACAAGCTCATTTGCCCATAATGGTTGGACTTGCTACTTCCAAAAAGAGGTAGAAGTAGGTCCATACCCAATAGTCGAAGTTCCATTTCTAGATGCCCTCTATTACTGCAACACCATGTGTCCTGCAATGGGCCCATAACTTGGTGACTATGCTTTCCTTCGTCCAACCAATGGCCAATGCATGTCTTCTCAATAGGATCCCCAGTGTAGTATTATTTTTAATTTCTTCCTATTGTGCTTCTCTTAAGCATGTGGTTTTAATCTCAATGGTTACACTCCAACATCTTCTAACTTATTTGTCATTGATCTCAACATGAATTCTAAAGAGCTATGCCTCTCACTACCCTAGCTGTATTCAAATGTCCAAATGCCATAGCTACTTGTTTGTAGCCTATTCATAAGAACAATGGGCTCAAGGGGAACATTATGGAAAGTTGGTCATAGATGGGTGTCCTATAGTGATTGTTGGGTCTTGTCTTTGTCCACAAATGTTGCATATAACTTTTCTTTTGTTCATAAATCCCTATAAGCTATGCCCTAATCTTATTTTAGGCCTTCCTTTTGTTGTTTCTCGCACAATAGACTTTGTCTATCTCTGCATAGGCAACCTTGTGGCTTGATGACAAAGCCTTCATGCTAAATTACTGCTTGTGGCAATGGTTTTCTTTCTAGGCAAAGGTTGTTGACATTGACAGGGTTATTATCATTCCAAGAGGATTTAAGTACCATAGAGAGCCCTATGTCTTCACTATGTCACTTTGCATTTGTGCCTACACTTGATTGTTGGCCTTTTCTTCACTAGGATGCAATCAATGAATTGTACCTAGATGTGTAGATCTTGACTTCTCTACCACATGCCTTCCTTTGCCATTAATTCTCTTTTTGGGCCTCATATTGATATAATGAATAGATTGTTGATATCCATTGGTTTCTGATTCTTCTTGAGGCCAAATTGTTGCTCATTTATGAGCCTTGGGATGGCCTCTTTAGTTGCTAAAGGAGCTCAAGTGGACATGATGTAACTTGCTACAAGGCTGAGAAAGTTGTATAAATGGAATTGTATGCACAAAAACACTATTTTGTACACTTGCAGATCCATATTCTAATTATATTTGACCTTGCAATTGTTGAAGATATTCTCCCCCATCATACAAACCTATATAAAAATCCAAGAAGGATTTTCCTTTTCTTCTAGATGCAGTTATCTCCCTACCATTGTGTGATAACCAAAAACTATTGACTACAAAGGAAAATTCATGGATTCCAATGCTGATTTGATTGATATCCTATGCCCAAGGGGCTGGTTGTAAACTCTATTGTTATATATGCATAAATGTAAGATGGTTTTTGTGTTCATCTCTCAAGCCAATTTATTGCACAAAGGTGTTGTATGCTTTTTGGATTCAATGAATACGAATTCAAATTTCTGCAGACAAGAAAATGTATATTAGTTGTAGGATTTTTCTTATATGCATGATTTTGTGTGTTGACAAGCGTCTCCATTTCCAGGTAGAAATTCTTAGAACTTATAATGTTGTTATGTTTCCCATTTCATATTTGCTAATATTTTTGTTATGAGGATCAGTCTGCTAGATAGGGCTGTTAAGTGTTGCTAGGAATCCTTGCAACAACCCTTTCTTTAAGACATGTGAGCTCTTTTAGAGGTATAATGGATGCATAAGCATGCCTTGATATGTAGAGTTTCTCATCCTAAGTAATTTGTACATGTTTTCATTAAGTGTCTACTTTAGCTTTATGCATACTTTCTTCCCCTGCAAGTTTGAATCCGTTTTCCCTAATCGAATAGGCACCACTCTAGGTGGTGAAAGGCCAACACATTTCAGTTGAGTCATCTCTTGTTTTTAATGGTTTGGAAATAACTTAGGAGTAGTTGTTACGTTTCTTCAGGCTATTATGCTCCAATGATGCAGCTCATGCCATACTTTTTGCAGTCTCAGGTTGATAAAATGTATCTAGAGGTGCATATACAAGAATGAGTCTATCTGCTTATTGGAGGTTTTATAGGTTTGTTTGTAGCTAGTGTTGATGTGAATTTAGTGGAAAACTTAGGGATTCATAGTATTGTAGGTATGGTTGTTAAGGAATTCAATCTATTTGTTTAGTTCTTTTTAATTGTATTATTAATAAGACCTTAGGGAACACCCCACTTGGCTTAGCAAATGCCTAAAAAATGAGAGTTTACACTCATGAATTGGAACTTCGTTATCCATACTTTGTTGACAAGTTCTTGCCCTAGACTTTGTCAATTTATCTTTAATTTTCTTGTTAAGAAGACCTCATAGAATACAACCTTGGCCTAGTAGATGCCTAAAGAAGGAGATTTATCCTCTCATGAACTGACACTTAGTTGTCCATACTTTGTTGACAAGTTCATGCTCTATTGTCTTGATGACAAGATCCTCTAGCTTTGAGGATTGATCCTGTCTCTAGGAGTGTGGAGCCAACATCTTTGGGGGGCACCACTATAGATACATGCCATGTATTATTGGCCAAACCTTGGCAGTATGATCAATGTACAATCCATGATAGAAGAAAGAGTGTGAAGAGCCCAAATGGCTCCAACTCAAACCCCCTTGTAAACTGCTTGTTTTTTTGTGTTTTTGTTTGTTTTGAGAGAAATATAGACAAAAGTAGAAGGGGCGCACAGCATAAAAATGCAAATAATACTGAAATTCAAGAAATTATTGAGCAGCTACAAGCTTAATTAACATCTGGCAATACATACAAATAGATTACACACAAGCAACGTACCCAGAATCCTCCAGAATAATTAAATAAGAAAGTACAGAGTATGCTGAAACGGATGAAATGCTACCTTTGGATCTCAGATCTGCTTTCTCCCACGCAGTAGCTGGTGGTGATGATGTTGAGAGAGGTGGGACGCCAAACCCAAAGTCAAGAAAACTACCAGGAAGGCGTTTTTGCCTCCAAGTTCACACACCCTTGCACAGGGAAGTATGACCTTTGCAAGAAATGGTACGACCTTATTAAAAACTAGAAATCTGGATGAAGATGGTGCCTCTGATGAAGAAACCCTCTCCCTTATTGTAAACAGGTAAATACTGAACAAAAGCTCAGATCTATGCTTAGATGAACTTCTAGATGAAGCTCCCACAATGGCAATCATTCGACTGGTGTCTCACAGCCTCACAATCACAAATTCAGTGAAGAATTCTTGCTCTTCAATGAAGTTTTTTTTGAAACCCTTGTCCTTAGACAAAATCACAGAGAAGTAAAAGTTGCAATGTCAAATAATCATGAATGAGGTCGACTTGCAAGCTTTTGCCTTATATCTCCTCAAAAGCACGACTTTCAAGAAAAGCACGCCATTTGCCCTTTTGCATTTGTTTTAAAATACATTTAAATGTATTTTAAGTCATTTCCATAGTTGGGCGCCTTAAGTGATTTAAATATCACTTAATAAAGTATTTCATTACTTTATAAAGTATTAAGTGGCGTTTTACTTTATAAAGTCAATTTGACTTTATAATAAATCATTTAAGTTATTTTAATAACTTAACCACCAAAATACCCATAACTCCTTCCCAACTCAGTATTTTTCTGTGCCGTAAGAAGCTGGCGAACACTGAACTCCATATGCCTGTATTGAAACCAATACTGAGGTGAAAGGGGTGGGAATGGCAATACCCAACAAAACGGTCACTAACCCTCTAACCAGACCCTGTTAGCCCACGAGGTCCAAGAAATAGGCTAACTCCACTGCTCTTGCATACTGACTAGAGTGGGGACATTACGGTTAGAAGGTGGTAAATGGCCCGTAGTAGCGTGGCTTGAGTTTCTCTGAGCCCCTCTTCCTAAGAGTGGACTGCCTATAGGGTTGAAGCATGAGGTACACCAAATCACTGACCTCAAATGAATGCTCAACCCTCCTCTGATCTGCATACTGCTTTTGCTGATTCTGAGCCCTCTGAATATTCTCTCGAAGAGCTCTCATAATATCCTGGTTCTCCTATAACAGATTATCAACACTCGGTACTCTACAGTCACTTAGTAGCAAATCAATGAAACTCGGAGCATCATAGGCATATAATGCTCAAAAAGGTGACATCTATATAGACATGTGGTGAGTGGAATTGTAGTAATACTCACAAAGATATAACCACTTCACCCAAGCCTTCTGCTGTCCAAAAATATAATTCCGTAGGTATCCCTCCACCCATTTGTTGATGATCTCAGACTACCCATCTGTCTGGGGGTGGTAGCTAGTACTCGGAGTCAATTCTGTCCCACAAAGTCTGAATAACTCCTGCCAGAAATTACCCATGAACCTGTTGTCTCTATTGCTGACAATACTCCGAGGTAACCCATGTAACCTGAATACCTTTCGAAAGAACAAATCCACCACCTGTATGGTTGAGTAAGTAGTAGTGATCGGGAAGAAATGTGCATACTTCGTCAATCAATCAACTACCACAAAAATGCTGCCTCTGTCCTGAACTTTTGGTAAGCCCATAATGAAGTCCATTGACACACATTCCCACTTCCCCTCAGGAATAGGAAGTAGTTGTAGTAACCCAGCAGGGTATGTATGCTCTTGTTTGTTTTGCTGACAAACAGAGCACTCCCTGACATACTGAAGAACGTTTGATTTGAGACCCTTCCACGTGAATCTCTCCCGTACTTGCCTATAGGTCTTAAAGTACCCGTGATGACCAACCATGGGTGAATCATGAAGAGTCTTCAAAACCTGTTCTTCACCTCAGAACCTGGGACTAAAAATATTCTCCCTTTGTAAATGATGGGATCATTCACAAGAGAGTACCTGCTATCCTGTATAGTCCCATGAATGATGCCAGAAGCCCATGGATTCTTGGCATACTCTGCTAATATCATGTGACTCCAATCCTTTGAAATCACTGCAATGGAGCTCAAGTGTGGTAGGCGAGATAATGCATCAACAACTACGTTCTGTGTCCCTTTGACATAAACAATGTCAAAATCATATGACTGTAGTTTGCTAGCCCACTTCTGTTGTCTCTCGTTTAGGTCTCGCTGCCCAAGGAAATGCTTCAAGCTATTATGATCTGTCTTAACACAAAATTTGTTGCCAATTAGATATTGCCTGAATTTTGCCATAGCGTGCATGATAGCCCAACATCTCCTTGTCGTAAATACTAAAGCTCCTCTTAGGATCCCTTAGCTTCCTACTTTCGAAAGCTATGGGATGACGGTCCTGCATGATTACTACACCAATACCTTCTCCACTAGCATCACAGTGAAGCTCAAAGGGCCTAGCGAAATCTGGTATGGCTAAGACTGGACAAGTAGTGATCAGATGTTTGAACTTCTCAAAACACTCTTGTGCTAGAGGCATCCAAATGAAAGCTCCCTTCTTGGTCAAATCTGTTAGTGGTGCAGCATGCCGCGAAAAACCACTGACAAACTGACAATAGAAAGCACATAAACCTACAAACCCCCTGAGTTGTGTCAAGGTCTCCGGAGTAGGCTAGTCGACAATGGCACGAACTTTATGTGGATCCATACGAACACCCTCTTTGCTGATAATGTGACCCAAGTATAAAAGTTCCTCCATACCTAATGCACACTTGGAGTCCTTGGTGTACAAGGACTCCCTGTCGAGTATGCTCAATACAACATCTAGGTGAACCATGTGCTCCTTCCAAGATCTGCTGTAGACTAATATGTCATCTAAGAACACCAAAACGAATTTCCTTAATTGACGCTGAAAGACCTTGTTCATCATGGACTGAAAGGTGGCTGGAGCGTTGGTTAAATTGAAAGGCATAACCAAAAAGTCAAAATGTCCATAATGACACCTGAAAGCGGTCTTCTCAATGTCCTTTTGAACTCTGATCTGATGGTACCCTATTCTCAAATCTATCTTCAAGAAGTAGCAAGCCCCATGTAGCTCATCTATCAACTCGTCAATCCGCGGAATGGGATACCTAGTCTTGATGGTTTTCTTGTTCAACATCCTGTAATCAATACACATCCTAAGAGTACCGTCGTTCTTCTTCACCAAAACAACTGAAGAAGCAAATGGAGACTTACTCGGCCTGATGTGTCCCATAGCGAGCAACTCTTTGATGGTTTTCTCTATTTCATCTTTCAATCGCTTAGGATGCCGGTAAGGAGTGATCATAACGGGCTTGGTGCCCTCCTCCAACTCAATAATATGCTCAATGCCCCTGTCTGGAGGACTACCATGAGGTATATCACTAAACACCTTAGTATGCTTCATCTAAAGCTTCTAAACATCTGGATGATAAGGCGTTTTATGGTGCTCCTCATAAGATGGCTGCAACTAACATGCTACTGCCCACTCAACCATGCCATGCCTAATTAATCTTTGCATTCTCCTGAGTGTAATAACCTTCAAGTTGCTGTCCTTGAGGGCTTTTAGTACGTGGTTTGTCCCATCAACCTTAAATTTCATCTCTATCTCTCTAAGGTTGAGAGTAAACTCATTGATTGCATGAAGCCACTTCATGCCAAGAACCACATGGATGTCACCCATTGTAACCACATAAAAATCTGCTTTGAACTTGTAATTGTTGAGCTTCATGGGCAGATTTGGAATCATCCTCTCACACTTGAGAGTAAAACCATAAGCAACCTTTACTTTGATCCCTTCAAACTGCTGAGTTTGAATCCCTCTTTTTTCCACTAAACGTGCATCAATAAAATTGTGTGTTGCACTTGTGTCAAGTAGTGAGATAACTCTTTGACCAGCCAAGATCCCTTGCAAACGAAATGAGCCTTCCCTTTGCATGCTTGACATTTGAGCCTCATGCAACTCATTTTCCACTTCCTTTTCCACTGAAATTTCAAAGTTTTGTTCTTCTAAACCATCTTCATCAGTTTGCTGGTCAGAAAGATCAGAAATTAATTCATCATAAAACCATTCCAACTGTCTATTTTGTCCCTTTGGCTTGAGAGGACAGTCGCGGTTTATGTCATAGGGCCCTTTGCAATAAAAAATAATCTTTCTCCTTCGTAAATTGTTGATTGTTTCACTATCCAAGGGTGCTGCAAACTTTTTATTTTGATCAAGATTATCTGTTTTCTTAAAATCAGGTTTGCTGTCCTTATTTGAAGTGGATGGATTGGAGTTGAACTTACCTTGTGGAGTAGGAAGATCCATGCTGCGAGGTTTCCTTATAGCTTCCTGTAAAGTGGGGGGAGCAGAAGCTTTGATCTAGCCCTTCATTGGCTCAAAAAGCCCCTCTACAAAGAGAATAACCAACCTTCTCTCCAAGATCCCTGTGACCATAACCGAGATCCTCTGAAATTCACCAATATAGGACCCCAAGCTGCCTAATTGTTTGAGCTGTGCTAAGTCTCTAAAATACAGTTCAGGGTCTTTTTTGTCAAATCTTTCCACAAGTCTATCTGTGAATTCCTGATAACTAGTAATCCGGTCATGTTGTAGAGTAACCATTCCGTGGTGCCACCAATCATGGGCTACACTATCCAAATGTAATGCTGAGAATTTAATGGCATCATCCTCCGCCATTGGACGTAAAGTCAGGAAAGTATCAAGCTTGCTAATCCAAGCTCTAGCAGTGAGTCTACTACTGCCATCAAAGGTAGGAAGAGTGAGTTTATTAGTCGCTTGTCTCAGATCATTGTTTCTGTTAACTTTAGGCCTCCTATCAACTTGATTCCTGCCATGTTCTCTCTTTTGACTCATAAATCTATCAAAGTTCAGGTGATCCTGAACTCGTTGGGGTAAAGCTTCCCATTCATTGTGTAATGTCATAATGTTATTTGTGAAGACCATGCCACCTTCTCCCTCCATGTTGCCATCAACTGGATCACGCCTGGCAAAGATAGGACGTGTGGGTCTCTCATAGGTACGTGTAGGAGTAACTCTCAGGCGTGGAATTCCATGCACATTGCCATCTTCCTCCTATTCCTGTGGTCTCCTTTGGACAGTCAAATGTTGCACTACTGTGCTTAATTGCTAGAGTGCGTTAGCCACCTGTTCCTGTCTTGCTACTAGGCCTCTTAGAATGTCTTGGGCCTCCCTATCCTCATTTTGAGCTCTGTTGCGAGGTTCCCCAGTTTCCTCTCTGTCACCCATTTCTTTGAATGGATTGTCAAAGGGAAAATCCTCAAACTGATTTCTCTGACTACGAGGCCACTTGCGTGAATAGTGCCTGTTATATCTGCCTTGATAAGGACGCATATGGTATTTACCCCTTTAGGCTGGCAGGATTATGTGCTCATTCACCTTTGTGAAGAGCCCAACTAGCTCCAACTCAAACCCCTATGTAAATTGCTTGTTTTTTGTGTTTTTGTTTGTTTTGAGAGAAATATAGACAAAAGTAGAAGGGGCACACAACATAAAAATCCAAATAATACTAAAATTCAAGAAATTATTGAGCAATTTTAATCTTAATTAACATATGGAAATACATACAAATAGATTACACACAAACTAGCGTGCACAGGATCCTCCAGAATAATTAAATAAGAAAGTACAGAGTATGCCAGACAAAGTGTGCTGAAACTGATGAAATGCTACCCCTGGATCTCAAATCTGCTTTCTCCCACATAGTAGCTAGTGAAATGATGCTGAGAAGGTGGGACAC
>VDFB02086803.1:75604-102754 GCA_007258455.2 Sequoia sempervirens | reverse complement strand
AAATCAAACAAGAAGATACACAGGAGAGGGCAAGTGTAGTTTACCTGGCAAATAACCATCTGAATTCCGCCCTGTAAGAACAGAAATCTCCGCCCATACTTGTCAACAAAGAAGATCGAGATGACAATCGAAACCAAGTTAACAATCCCGAGAATCACAGCGGACATGAGAGCAGCATCCGACTTAAATCCAATGGTCTTGAACAGCACTGGGGCGTAAAAAGCAATGACATTGATACCCGTCATCTGCTGAAAGAAAGGAATGAGCAGAGCCATGACAAACTGGGGCCTGTATTGTCTTTTCAGAATGTTGCGGAAGGGTTGGTCCACCATCTTGGACACAGCGCTGGCCTCCACCAAATCCTCCAGCTCTGCCTCCACATTGGGCGTTCCCCGGATCCTCTGGAGCATAGCTTTGGCCTTGTCCAACTGTCCCCGTTCAATTAGACTGTTGGGCGTGTCCGGCAGCGTGAGGGATCCCACAGTCATGATCACAGCAGGAACGGCCGCCAATCCCAGAGATAGCCGCCATCCCCACCCGTCGACGATTTTTGCAGTCCCATAGTTGATCAGATTCGCCGTCAGCACGCCTATTCCGATGAATAACTGGAATCCTGTGTTCAGACCTCCTCTCATTTTGGGCGGAGCCATTTCCGACAAGTATATGGGAACTGCCTGAAAATCCATTACAGTGGCTCAGAGCTTTGTTTACTGTGTCGAAAAATGGGGGTCAGAAGCTCACGAACTTACCTGATTTGCGAAGCCCACGCCGAAACCCAGCATGATACGTCCGACTATGAGCATAGCAACGTTTACTGCAGTCCCGTTGAGTGCTGCTCCGATGAAAAAACTGAGCCCCCCTGTTACCATCGACACTTTCCGGCCAAAAGCCCTCGTCACAGAGGATGCCGACAGGGCTGAAACCAGTCCGGCGATGTAGAGTGAAGAAGTGAAGGCAGTCAGAATCTGGCTGTCGAACTTGCAGTAGTCATTGGCCTTGGCGCTGGCTGCCTTTCGGAATACCGACGGAAAAAATTTCTTCAGGAACGGCGCCATAGATGTAACGCCCCCTGCAGTAACAAGCATTAGCTTCCATCCCCTGTTTAGCCCAAAATGCTGCTAGTCCAGTGGTGAATCTTCGTTTTAAACTTTAAGTCTTAGCTGATTTGCAGAAAATAAGAGATTCCTAGGTTGGAACATCTTAAACAGGGCTTAGATTCATGGCAAATGATTTATATGGAAAAAAATCCAGACATGGGTACCTAATCAAACTACACAGTGGATCCTCAGAAAAAAAATATTGAGTAAAAAGTTTCTTTGAAAAGAGGACTGTAGCTCAATGATAAAGTATCTGTAAACAGAGAGTCTTAAACTCAAGTCTTAGCTGATCCATAGAAACTAAGACTGCAGTATTGGATTCTAATCAAATTACACAGTTGATTTTCAGAAGAACTTTTTAGCAAAATAAAAGGGTCTGTAACTCGCGGTAAAGAATATTTTTTTAACAAAATGACTCCTTTCAAAAAAGGGCCTGTAACTCAGTGGTAAAGAAGAATTTTTTAACAAAATGTCTCCTTTCAAAAAAGGGCCTGTAACTGTGGTAAAGAAGAATTTCTTAACAAAATGTCTCCTTTCAAAAAAGGGCCTGTAACTCAGTGGTTAAGCATGAAAATCCTAGTGGTAAAGAATTTTTTTAATCAAAATGTGTCCTTTCAAAAAGGGTCTGTAACTCAGTGGTTAAGCATGAAAATTTTGAAATAAACTTTCAGAGCCTGATCAAACTACAGAGTTGATCCTAAAAATATGTTTTGACTTCTGATTACATAAAAAAGCAAGTTGAAATACCTGAAATTCCAATGTCATAGCCGAAGATTAGTCCTCCAGTGGCAGCAACTATACACGTTACTAGCACAAAAACAGTCATCCCCCCCTCATAGTGCCTCAGGGGGGCAGTGTTATGACTCACAAACCCTCCTCCTGCCATCACTGAACTCGGCTCACAGCCTCACCAAAGCTCCAGCTCTGGCTTTGCTACTTCAATACTACACCCTTTCCTTGCTTTAATGGAATTTGGGCTTTAACTGCTACTAGTTGGTGGTTAGATAACTTACCCACTAAACTAACCAAAAGACTGATAATCGTCAAATTTGGTTGGCTTTTTCTTGATTTAACCAGAAGACCCTGGTAATTGTCAAATTTGTTATTCCTCTTCTTTTATTTTCTATTTTCTTGATGATCTGAAACTTGAGAAAAAAAACTCCAAGAATCAAATTCAAAAATAGTTTATGCTAACTCATTTAATCATAAGATCCTCTCCTCTCCCTGTACCACTTTGTTTCAACAACTTTCTCTGGCAGACCTTCCGCATGGATGACTCTTCTCTTAGTGCTTGAACTGAATCAAATCCATGGAAGGTCGAGCTAAAGCTCATTGTCCTGTTTACTCGCAATATTAAATAGAGATGAGCGAGGATTTGCCGGAACCCCAGAGAATCTACTAGTAGAGACTTATTCCATTGGACCATTAGGTTAACTCAACTCACGTTTGCGCATTTAGCTGAGATACTTGTGTTAGGTACTCTTATATTCATGCAGGGAGAAAAACAGTAACCTTACATTTTACTTGTGCCAATCTTTTGACGGTACTAGTCTGCACTGACTTGATGACTACAATGCCTCACATATTTTCAAGACAACCTTATCACAGCACTGTACGGATACCCACTTCCAAAAAAGACATGCTCGGCAAGAAGACAAATTTTGAAGCCTGGGATTATTACGACGTCAAAATTACTCCCTGTCATGGGACACGTGATCGCCGACCTCCCACCTTACGGCCTCGCCTTAGCATTTTTTTCCTCTGGAGTTTCTCTCCTATTGGAAATCTTAACCATGCATCATTAGACCTACTTAGCTTTACTTCAGCTAAAAAATCAACAACCTATGCTAATTAGACCTACTTAACTTGGATTTATTGTTGTAATAATCAATTAAATTTTAAATAACAATTAATAAAATAAATCAATAAATGAAATGCGAGCAATAAAGTTGCATAAGAAATTAAAAAGGAGACAATGTGAGGAGTTGTTGGAATAAGAAAATTACATTCTAGAAATCTTTGGGTTTTGTAAATATAGGATCAATAGTGTCTCAAAAAAAGTAGTGGTGTCTTAAGAATTGCAAGTGTCCTTCATGCACAAAAATGTCTTATATATGATCATGATTACATCCTTTATGCTTGATATCATTAAAAAAGGGCTATTCTTAGCACTTATACCACCTACTGCATATGTGTCAAGTCCACAAAGTGGGGGAAAGAGGTGCCAAAGGTACATTTAGAAGCTTGCATTAGTCAAGCCTTTAGTAGCATGTTTTACCATAATGATGCAAGATTGTAAGAGATTTAAGAGCAATCTTCCATCACCCAAAAAAATACCTTTTTAAACTATGTTTGTTTTGTAGGTATTTTACTAGTTTTCGAGGAACAACATATTACTACAATTATTTTTTCGTATGTTTTAAATATTGGAAGCTTTGTATTTGTAACCACGAGCACTATCAAGCCAATAGTGGCATGATAGGTGATTATCATCGATTGTAATTGAGATCATATATTGTATCATGTGTCTAGAATGTTCCATTCTATTTTCATGTATTCTTTATCACTATATATATGTTTTACATCTGAAGAGTTACTAGGGGCCAATACCAAGTTATTTATTATATAATAGTAACTTATTTAAACAATGCTACAAGTATTATTAACTTGCACCAATTACTAAGGTTACCTAGTTCATTACAAATCCTAAAGGTGGCTCATATATGAAACCAATTTAAATTTAGAGACTCCTTGTTCATTGGAAACAATAATGTTGGATGTTACCAATAAACTAACATGTTGTATAAGGATGAGGTGTCAACTAATTAGGTTGGCCAATAAGAAAATTATTTAATTTTGGGGTCCATGACCCTTATCACAATGATTTTTGAGTGCGATGATTCAACCACCATACTGCATTTCTACATCTTTGATATATAGACAAAGGTTCAATATGATTTAAGAAAATAATGATATATAGATAAGTAGGTAGAAGCAAAGAGATTTCACTACTTGTTAGATAGAAAATAGAAGAAAAGAAGGATAGTAACAAAGGGAAGTTGATAAATAAAGTTAAGGAAGAAATGCATCAATTAAAATCATAATTATAATGTCAAAAATTGCATACATGTGCAATTTCACATTGCATCATGTCCTCACTTTAGCTCTCTAATATAGAACTTAAATTCAATTACAATTTTTTTGCACTTGAATCTGGTATTTTTAGCAATTTTAAGATTATCTTAGCCTTCTCTAGGACATAAGTGTAACATGCAAATGGGAGCACAACATGTGGACATTCATGCCCATAGGTTAGTGTCTCGTGAAAATTTATGGTTGTAGTGGTCATAAGAGTGTTACCTTCCCACTAAAAAATTCATAACACTCCTACATACAATCAGGTCAAGCAAAAGCATTTTGACTTGCCTCTTTTGTAGAAAGAATTTGGTTGTTCACTCTCTCACATTGAAACTCTACAAATCTTGAAGAAACTCTATCATTTTTGTAACCAACAAGTTATACTAATGTTGTGCATGTCAAATTTTCTTGGGCATTTTTATTGTCATCTTCATGAGATTGTGAAGAATGAAAAGATTGAGGCAACAAAATTCTTCTTCAAAGTTTGAAGGAACTTTCAAGTGATTGAGGCATAAGAGTACATCATAGTAGACATGGTGCAAAGTCTAAAAAATAAAGTACAATGTTTCAATGTAAAAAAAATCTTTAGAAATAGGTATTTAGGAAGTGTCACTTAGGATGATTTTTCTCTTAAGTTTCCACACAAGTATGGAAAGTTTAGAAATAAAGAAGATGTGAGATAAGAAAGGTAAAATTTTAAGCATGCCACAAAAATCATTGGACAAGGATACTAGGAACATCTTGCCTTAATATTTTATGTAGGTCATTGTGTTAGGGTTTAGACAAATTGGAGCAATAAACATTAACAATTATATGTAGATTAAATAACCCAAAAATAATAATGAAGAATAACACAAAAGAGATCAACACATAATTTTAATGTGGTTCACCCAATATGGGCTACATCCACAAAAACTCAATCATGCAATGATTTTATTATTCAATGCAAAACAAATTACAATCTTGTGAATACAATACTGTGACTTACATCCCAACTGCTCTTATAACAAGCTTTTTAGAAGCTTCTAGAATTAGGGTTTTACAAAGTCATTTTTTATTTGTCGGTTAACAAAAATTAACTACCGACCTCTTGACGTGCAAAAAGGAGATTGATTAGGCTCCACACCGAACTATCTCTCACATACCAACAATCTCCCACTTGGATACTGATCAAGCTCCAAACCAAACAATCTCTCACTTGGAGATTGATCCTAGATGACATTGTTGCACTTGCATATCCCATTGGATTACAAGTCTAGTTGGTTTTTTATGTCCACCATTATTAGTCATGAAGGCTAACGAAAATTGATGAGGAAATCAGTTTCTTCCATGTAACTACCTTTGTGAACATATATGTAGGATTCTCGCTTGTGTGAATTTTCTCCAACTTTAACTATCCATCCTCCAAAACTGGCCAGATGAAGTGGTATCTAAGCTGTATGTGCTTATTTTTTTAATGCAGAGTTGAATTCTTAGCAAGATAAATGGCACTCTGGCTATTAGTGTACAAAGGGCTATCTTCTTGTCATTCTCCCAATTCCTCCAAAAAA
Source organism: Sequoia sempervirens (assembly GCA_007258455.2). Taxonomy (NCBI): domain Eukaryota; kingdom Viridiplantae; phylum Streptophyta; class Pinopsida; order Cupressales; family Cupressaceae; genus Sequoia; species Sequoia sempervirens. The sequence goes on along the minus strand of VDFB02086803.1, from coordinate 96,969 downwards.
TGTTGTAACCAAATCATCTCCTTGCTAGCTTCCATAACAACATACTCAACTTCAGTGGTTGAAAGTGCAACAACCTTTTACATCCTTGAAACCCAACTGACTGTAGTACCTCCTATAGTAAAAAAATAGCCTATAGTACTCCTGTTGCTATCAATATCACCCACCAGATCAAAATCAACATATCCTTTTAAAGTAGAATTTGTTCCTCCAAAACATAGATTCTTTGAAGTAGTACCTCTCAAATATCAGAGAATCCATTTTATTACATTCTAATGTTTCATTCTTGAATTACTCGTATACATGCTCACAACTCCCATTGCATGTGTAATATATGGCCTTGTGCATACATCAAGCTACCAACTGCTAATACATATGGTATCTTAGACATTTTTTCTTCCTCCTCTTGTGTCTTTAGACACATCTCCTTAGTCAACTTAAAATGACTAGGCAAAGGTGTACTAACTGCTTTTGCATTCTGCATGTTAAACCTTTTCAACACCTTCTCTACATACTCACTTTGAGACAAAAAAAAAAAAAAAATTGGTCCTGTCCCGTGCGATCCTCATACCAAGGATTTTTTTGCTACGGCCAAATCCTTCATAACAAATAATTTTTTTAATTTCTGCTTAATTTCATTAATATGTTGCATTTTAGACCCAACAACAAGCATGCCATCAACATAAAGCAACTAGATAATATAGCTTTCATTATCCAATTTCTTAAAATAAACACAATAATCAGAATGACATCTTTTGTAACCTTGTTCAGCCATAAACTTATCAAATTTCAAATATCTATCGAGGTTCTTGCTTTAGGCCATACAAACTCTTCTTTAACCTGCACACAAATTCCTCCTTACCCTTGACCTCATATCCCTGTGGTTGTTGCATGTATATTTTCTCTTCCAAATCCCCATGGAAAAATGTTGTTTTCACATCTAGATATTCAAGATGCAAGTCTTCCACAACCACAAGACTTAGAATAGTTCTAATGGAATTCATCTTTACAACTGGAGAAAATATTTCATCAAAATCTATACCTTTTTTCTGTGCAAAACCTTTTACCACAAGTCTGGCCTTATATCTTTTCTCACCTCCATCTTCTTCCTTCAACCTGTAAACCCATTTATTTGGCAATGCTCTTTTACCTACAAGCAATTAGACTAAGTCCCAAGTCTGATTCCACAACAAGGAATCCATTTCCTCTTTCATGCCTAGATCCCACTGCTTTTTGGTATCTATCCACATTGCTTCTTCATAACCTTCAAGTTCACCAAAATCAATCAATAATATAGAATATAATGATGGAGAAAATCTTTTTGGAAGTCTAGTTATCCTTGTAGAATTTCTAACACTACCAGGAGTCTGTGGCATAACTTGTTGTTGAGCATCAAGTAGGTCACTAGCATTTTATTTTTTGGAATCTCATCCAGCACCACACATTCCATTTTGGCATGTTCATGCTTCTTTCTCTACAGTTGATCCTTATACATGACCTTCTCATTGAATATAACATCTCTGCTCTTAATGATTTTATGATTTTCATAATCCCATAACCGATAACCAAATTCATCTACTCAATATCCAATGAAGTTACATTCTTTAGACTTAGCCTCAAGCTTGGTTCTATTTTCAATATCAACATGGAAAAAAGCTTCACAACCAAAGGTTTTTCATAAATGAATATTTTACCCTTTTACTTGTCCAAGCCTCCTTTGGAATGCCACCATCCAAAGGATTTGAAGGTCCCCTATTTATTAAATAAATAGCAGTATGTAAAGGGTAGTCCAACATGCAATCTCATGCTCCTTGCACACTCCATAATGGTTCTATTCATCCTCTCAAACACACCATTTTCTTGTGGGGTTCCAGGAACCATTTTCTACCTACAAATTCCATTGTATGAACAGTAATTTTCAAATTCTCTATTGAGATACTCGCCTCCATTATCAAATCTGAGACACTTAAAATTTTTTCCTATCTCATTCTCAACCAAATATTTCCACCTTTTAAAAGTTTCAAATAATTTTGATTTTTTCTTTAGGAAATACACCCATGTTTTCCTAGTTGTATCATCAATAAAAGTAACATAACAGTAAGAGCCACCAAGAGAAGATACCTAAGCTAGTCACCATACATCTAAATGCACAAGCTCTAATTTCGCACTCTTCTTCTCTTTCCCAACTTTGAAAAATCAAACTCTTTTATGTTTTCCATAAACACAATTTTTCACAAAACTCCAAGTCAATCTACTTCAGACATGGTAGCAAATTTCTGGAGTGAAGAATCTTCATCCCTTTCTCACTCATGTGCCCAAGTTTATGGTGCCACAATTCTATTTTTGTCCCTATAGCAAGTAATATAACTATCTTAGTAGCAACTATTTTTGTAGTAGCAAAGGTATAATAAGTATTACCAATACACAAATACAATGTGTCTACCTTTTCACCTTTAGCTACTACTAACCTTTAGTGACCTTCTAGACTTTATCTGAAAAGGTAACTATTCAGCCTTCACTACCCAATTGTCATGTAGAAATTAAATTCCTTCTCAAATTTGGAACATTCCCTACCTCCTATAGCAACCATTCATTTCCATTCCGCAACTTGATTTTTATCTTTCCTTTCCAACAATTTGATTGGGTTCATCATCACCCAAATATACCTATCCAAAATCACCTTGAACATAATCTACAAAATATTTCCTATGAGGTGTGGCATGAAATGAAGCCCCTAAATCTATTACCCAGGAATCATTAGTATTATCTAAACATAGAATTAAAGCATCCTACAATTTATTACTTGCAAAATTAGCTTCCTTACTGTCATCATGTTGTCTATCTCCTTATTTTCCCTTTCAAGACCAACAATCCTTCTTAAAGTGTCTTGGCTTTCCACAATGCCAACAATCCATTCTTACTCTAGATTTAGATTTTCCTTTCTTTGACTTCCCTTGTGACTTCCCATGATTTGTTGGGATTTTTCCTCTCATCTGTTCTTCCCCTATTCTCTACAGTTAAAGCATTACTTGATGTTCAACTCTCACCTAGATGCTTTTCATCACATTTCCTCGCTAAGGATAACATAAACAAAATCATCAAATTTCAATGTATTTGAACCAAAGACAATGTTACTTACAACCATTACCAAGCTATTCTAGCTTTCTAGAAAAGAACATAAAACCAAGAGAGCCCTCACCTCTTCATCAAGATTCAATTTTACAGAAGTTAACTGACTGGTAATCGTATTAAACTCATTAAAATGATCTATCACATATCCACCTTCAATCATATTTAGATTAAACAAACACTTCATGAGAAATACCTTATTTTCAAGGTTGAGGGTTTTTCATACAATTTAGCCAAATATTTCATTAGATCCACTATTGTCTTTGCTATATTATATTGAACACCACGGATGGTACCAGGCACAACTAAATGGTTCCCAATGCCTTTCTATCCAGAATCTCTCATTCTTCATTAGACATCGCAACATCTTTCTTCAATTTTCCTTGCGATGGCCACCATAGATTCTTTTGATACAACTAATCTTCCATAGATACATCTTCCATAATTGATAATTCTAGCCATTGAACTTCTCAACCTTGAATTTTCCTTCGTACATTGCTCCCACTCAAATCTAGAGGTTTCTAGCCAATCGACCAAAAATGCACGCGGCTCCAATACCAATTGTTAGGGTTTAGGAAGATTGGAGCACTAAACATTAACAATTATATGCAAATTAAATAACCCAAAAATAACAATGAAGAATAACATAAAAAGAGATCAACACAAAATTTTAATGTGGTTCACCCAATATGGGCTACATCCACAAAAACTCAGTCATCCAATGATTTTATTATCCAATGTAAAACAGATTACAATCTCGCGAATATAATACCACAACTTACATCCCAATTGCTTATAACAATCTTTTTTGGAAGCTTCTAGAATTAGGGTCTTCCAAAGTCATTTTTCATTTGTCAGTTAACAAAAATTAGCTACCAACCCCTTGACGTGCAAAAACGGGTAAAGGATATGTAAAGAGTGTACAATATTTGCATGATCAGTCACCACATACCAACACATTGGAACATCAATGGAGATAAATGGAAGGAAATGAATGTCAAGGAATAAATTAGTATATGCACATAAAATTTAAAATTGAAGTGTGCAATATTGCACTTAGGAGATAAACTATCCTAGGTGAAGTATAATATTATACCACCACCAAATACAAATTTTAGATGAGGATAATGATAAGACTACTTTTTCCATTGAATGGGGTAGTTTTGCATATAATGTTATTCCTTTTGGCCTCATAAATGTATCAATTATGGTTTTGTTCATAAACTTAGTGAGTACATAATTTAAAGATTTTATTCATGACTTTTTATAGGTATGTACCTTGATGATTGGAAAAAGTATGGAATGGTCACTAACCATATCATTCCTTGCTATAATTTTTGATTGATGTTAACAACTCAACATTGTAATCAACATGAAAAAGTATGCCTTCATGACGCCTTTCAACAAATTGCTAGGGCACATTGAATATGTTACGAAGGAATGTTGCTGGAACCAACTAAGGTGGTATTCATCCTTCATTTAGAACTCTTGGATACTCCATGTGTAGTTTGTTCCTTCATTGGACACATCAAGGATACTACTACAAGTTCATCAAGAATTATGTGTGTATTTCTACACCATGTGAGGACTCACTAAAAGAATAAGGTCCCTTTATTTGGATAGCACAACACTAACAAGAATTTATACAGTAAAGGATAAAGTAGCCACCACATCAATAATACAATTTCTAAATGAGATTCCTTTATTTCACACACATGTAGATACCTTGAGTATTACATTTGAGGTCATTATAGCACAACCAAATAAATAGATCCTAGGCCACCCCATCTAATTTGCAAGTATAAATTTAATTGGAGTAGAATGCAACTACACTACAATTAAGTGTGGGGCCTTGGTGATGGCTTATGCAATGTAAAAATTTTGGCAACATGTGTGTTCACCACACTATTCATATTTTTTATTGATCATTAGGTGATACACTATCTTGTTAATAAATTAGATTTTCATGGAAGAGCATATTACTAGCTAATATTTTTTCAAGAATTTGACATCAACATTGTAGTGTGTCTTGGAAAGCACCATGTTGGCCCCACCCATTTTTCAAGGATTGAGTCTAGTAAAAGGCACATTGTTCCATTTAAACATGGCCTCCCTAACATGCAACTCTTTTGGATCAATTTCATCCTCGATGGGATGAAAGGGGTCATTTTTTTCCTCACTTCTAGACAATCCCCTACTACTTACACAACTATACAATGGAAGTAGCTTATTTTTCATATAATTCTTGATCAACTCATCAATGGGTAACTTTCAAAATTGGGTTTGAATGAGGTGTTGTGTCACTACATTCTATCTAACCCAAATATTTTTCATACTTAAGAAATTTCTTGAATGTTAGGTAAGTGATCCCTACCTAGGGCCTACTACTACAAAATAGGTTCTCCAAGATGAACTTTGATGGTTGACACTATAGAAGAGTGGCCATGACTTTGAGTTCAATTACATATGCTAGAAAATTGGTAAGACAAACCAATGAGATGCATTTCCATTGAATCCCATATTGAGGTAGGACCCATTTGAAAATTAGGCCATTGACTTTGTAGGGCCTATTCAACCTATGACACATTATTTCGAAGTGTGTTGCATTTAAACTACTAACTATTTAAGACACCTAGAAAAGGTTGTGTGTAACAATATATCTTGTATTTCTTAAACTATGGAAGCTTCACTTTTCAAAACATTATCACTTGACTTGACTCCTTGTTGGGAATTAATTATGAATATGGCCACTTATAGAACCCAAGTTCTTATTTAAATCCAACTCTATTTCTAGTGCATCTTTGATGCAATTTTCTACTACCCCGCTCAACCATGCAAAAGTTTATTTCTTTCCTTCTAGTTCTTCTAGTATCATTATTGACCAATAACCCAATGGAGGTGCTTATGTTATTTTAACCTTAAATACATTAATTGATGTTAGCTAGGTAATCTTATTTGTAGCATCCCTCCTAGAAATGATTTAGTGCATCAATCACAATTTTGACATAATGAAGATGCTACACATCACACTCAAATACACAAAATGAACAAGATGAAAGTATTAGCTATTGTTGCACAAACCACTACACAAAAGGCTATTCTAGATATGCAAGTAACCAAGGATAATTCTATTGTGCTTTAGCTCATCAATACAAGGATCCCACATGGTAGAATTGTCAAAATGCCTACATGATATTCTAGGCTACTATTACCTAGAACACCAATCACCTTGATGCCCTTCAAAGTGATACTATCAATATTTTCTTAGGTGTTCATCCAAATGACACAAAATAACTAACTCCCAATTCCTTAGCATATAACATTTTGGCTTATCTACACACTTTTGTCTATGTCTTTTTTATTTATATTCCTGTATTTTCCTCCTATCCAACACTCCATGAAGACACTGTTGGGAAAATTTGTCTCAACTTTGCAATTATATAATGCTTATTGTTGATATATATATATATATATATTTCCTAGTTACGCTGACATGTGTAATATACAATGGCATCAAGGGGAAGGAGTGGGATGTGTGTAAACAATTTTTTGTTAACTTTTTCAGGAAACTACTAAAATGATTGGCATGCATTAGATAAATGATACATTGTAAATCTAAACCATTAATTATCAGGTTTTAGATCTAATGGTGGATATTTTTTTGGCATGACTTGCCCTAGAATGCAATCCTATTTTATGAGGGCATTATATTATGGTTGTGGTAGAGAGACAGTGATGTATTCTAAGAGTCTATTAGCAATTGTGTTGTCCCTTGATATTTGAGTGGCAATACTCTTGTAAGAAACTTGCTCTACAAGTATATTGCAATCTTTATGATTTACTAAATAATATATTGGACAATTTTTGGAGTGTGGGGTTTTTCTCTTGAGAGGGTTTTCCCCATGTAAATCATTGTGTTGTGGTATGCATGATATTTATGTTTATTTCTATTTAAGTTTTTGCAACTATTAAAGATCTATAAAGTCTTGCATTATTTTCCTCTCAATATTAGTGTAGGAAGTTGTTCTGCTACCTTAGCTTCCTTACAAATGGTATTAGAGTTTGATCACCTATGGTTTTAGTTGTGGGTTGTTGGGTTTTTTAGACTAATCTAGGTTTGAGTGGGAGCTTGTGCAAAAGAGATTTTGTGATCTTGTTATAGGCATTTTCAGATGGCAAGTTCATCAGGGAGAATAGAGGTGGATAAGTTTGCCAGAAATAATTTTGAAATGCGGAAGCTAAAGATGGAGGATTTGTTGATAGGTCGAGATCTATGGGATGCTATTGATGAGAATATTTCAAGGCCTGTAGATCCTACTCAGGCTACTCAATATGATGTTATGGACCATAAACCTAAGGGTCTAATTAGATTATGCTCGGAAGACTCTGTTTTAATTGATGTCCATTAGGAGACCTCTGCATAAAAACTATGGAAGAAGCTTGGTGAGATGTATCAAGCCAAATATTTAGTGAACAATATTTTCTTGAGGAAGAAATTGTATTCCTTGAGAATGGAATAGGGTGGAAAAATCACAAATCACTTGGAAGCATTCAATATGTTGGTGTCTCAGTTAGCATCAATTGGTCTCAAAATGGATGAGAAGGAAAAATGTCAAATCTTGCTTTGTTCTTTGCCTAATTCATGGGATTCTCTTGTTATGGCTATTAGAAGTACTTTTGTAATTTTGAAGACTGAAGATGTGGTGGGTTCTTTTCTTTTTGAAGAGATGAGGAGGAAGGTATACATCACTACCAAGGAGGCCCTAAATGTTCATGGAAGACCTAAGGAGAAAGGTAAGAAGAATGAGAAGCATAACAAATCCAAGTCCATGGGGAGATCTAAATATCTTGGAAAGTCCAAAGTTATTTGTTAGAACTACGGTAAGCTTGGACATGTTCATAAGGAATGCAAAGAATAAAATAAGAAGAAAAATAAGAAATTTGATTATGATTCTAAGTCTGAGAAGGAAGATGGCGACACATTCATTGCAGCTTTGGAAACTCGTGCAGGTAATAATGCAGGGTTAATTGACTCAAGTACATCTTTCCATATGACCTTTAATAAAGATTTGTTTTCTAAATATGAAGAATTTGATGGAGGTAAGGTGTACTTGGGTGATGATTCTCATTTAAACATTGTTGGTCATGGTAAAGTTAAAATCAGGTTTCTTGATGGTAGAATAAAATGGATTAATGGTGTGTTGCATATCTCTAGTTTAGCATGAAATTTTATATCTATGAAAAAACTGATAGATGCGGGTATGCAAGTAATATTTTTTGATGCAGGATGCAAGATGGTTAGAGGTGCTATGGTGATTGCTAGAGGTGTTAGATATGGCACATTGTATAAGCTTGATGTATGCACTATTGAATGCAATAGTAATTCTATGAAAAGAAAGATTGTGGAAGAAGTGAGGGTTTCACCTTCAGTAAATGGTCATGGCTTTTGGGTACCCAAGGGTGCTCTTTCTTCTTAAACAAAGTTACCTATAGAGAAAACTATGTTATGACACCATAGACTTGGCCACATTAGAAGAAAAGGGTCTAAGGGCCTTAAAAAATAAAAATCTTGTTGAAGGTTTTTCTAATTGTAATCTTGAATTTGATTTTTGTGAGCATTGCATTTATGGAAAAAAAACTGCATTTAGTTTTACTCAAGTTCTTGTAAATCTTGTGGTGTGTTGGATCTTATTCATTATGATGTGTTTGGTCCTATAGATGTTCCTTCAATTGGTAAATCCACATATTATGTTTCATTTATTAATGATTATAGTAGAAGGACATGGGTATATTTTCTAAAGAGTAAATTTGAAGTTTTTAGTTGATTTAAAGAATTTAAAGCAATGGTTGAGTTGCAGGCTAGAAAGAAAATAAAATTTTTGAGGACTGATAATGGCAGTGAATTTTTCTCTAATGATTTTGATAGATTTTATAAAGATTGTGGTATTCATAGACAAAAGACAACTCCGTATTCTCCACAATAGAATGGAGTTGCAAAAAAAATGAATAGGACACTGGTGGAGAAGGCTAGGAGTATGTTGAGTGGTGTTAGCCTATAACAAAGGTTTTGGGCTGAAGTTGTCGACATTGCATGTTACTTGATTAATAGGTCTCCTACATCAACTCATGTTGATAAGACGCCTATAGAGGCATGGTCGGATTGCAAGCCTTCATTAAGACATCTTAAAGTTTTTAGTTGCAAGGCATATGCACATGTGCCAAAGGAGAAGCAAACAAAGTTGGAGAACAAGTCTGTGAAATGTATCTTCATTTGATATAGTTATGGTGTGAAAGGATACAAGATTTGGGATCCTATTGCACAAAAGTTAATATATAGTAGAAGTGTTATTTTTAGAGAAACTAATACTTCTTTTGTTACATTACATCCAAAACAAAGTAATAGAAAGATGTGATTCAATTTCCTTCTACACCTGAAAAAGTTGAATTGAGGCCCGAGGATAGACAAGAAGTTGAGGAGAGCTCATCTAGCTTTGGATCTTCAAAAGAGGAGGAAGAACCTCCAACTCAACATGTTCGTAGGTCTACAAGGAATAGACAACCACCTAAAAGGTATATAACTGATGATTGGAGATGTATATTTGCTTTGAATACTAACATGGATGAACCCAAATCTATAGAAGAGGCATTACATATGAATGATGAAGAATCCTAAAAGATTGTTATGGATGAAGAAATGACATCTTTGAAAAAGAATGATACATGGGATCTTGTATCGTTGCCTGAAGGATGAAAACCTGTTGGTTGCAAATGGGTGTTCAAGAAAAAGATTGGTTCAGATGGAGGTATTGAAAAGTACAAGGCAATGTTGGTTGTGAAAGGTTACTCTCAAGTTGAGGGTGTTGATTATGGTGAGATATTCTCTCTTGTTGCAAAAATGACATCCATTATATTTTTTCTTGCTATTGTTGTTGCTTATGACTTAGAGGTTGAGCAAATGGATGTGGAATTTTCTTTACTTCATGGTGACTTAAAGGAGGATATTTATATGACACTACCAAAGCACTACATGGTGAAAGATAAAAGTAAGTTGGTTTTCAAATTGAAGAAATCTTTGTATGGCTTAAAACAAAGTCCTAGGATGTGGTACTAGGAATTTGATACATGTATTGAGTTTGGGATTTGAACATTCTAAATCAGATCAAATGTTGTGTTTATTATAAAACTGATGGTGATCATTTCCTATTTATTACATTATATGTTGATGATATGTTATTTATTGGCAAAAAGAAAAGGTGTGATTTTAGAACTGAAATCTCAACTTGTTGCTAAATTTGAAATGAAAGATCTTGGTCCAGCTAGCCACATTCTTGGGATAGAAATTAAAAAAGATAGAGTGAACAAAAAGCTATGGCTTGGCCAAAGTAAGTATGCCAATTCAATTTTATAGAGATTTAAGATGCAGGATTTTAGACCATTGTGTGTTCTTGTTTTAATTGGCACAAAATTATCTATTTCATATTGTCCAACATCTCCATCAGAGATGGAAGAAATGAGTAGAGTGCCTTACCAAAGTGCTGTTGGAAGTTTGATGTATGATATGGTTTGTACTAGACTAGACATTTTCCAAGTAGTGGGAGTTCTTTCCATATATATTTCTAATCCTAGTAGAGTTCATTAGGATGCAGTTAAAAGAGTCTTTAGATATTTGTGCAGTACCTTAGATTATTCCTTGTGTTATCATAATAATATGACTGAAGATGATATTTCCCTTGATGTTCATGGTTATTTGGATTCAAAATGGGCAGGTGATATTGATAGCAGATGATCCACTAGTGCTTATGTGTTTACATTTTTTAGTGGCACAATTAGTGGATGAGTAAGTGACAGGCTGTGGTTGCTTTGTCCACTATTGAAATAGAGTATATGGAAGCTACTCATGCTTGTAAAGAAGCCATTTGGTTTAAGAGATTGTGTTTAGATATTGAAATAAAACAAGGTGTAGTGATAATTTATTATGATAGTCTGAGTGCAATATGTATAGCCAAGAACTTGACATTTCATGCTAGGACCAAGCACATTGATGTATAGTATCATTTTGTTCGAGATATGGTCAAAGATGGTAGGATGAAGCTGACCTTAAGGTAGAGAATTTGATGAATGTTGTTGATTCTTTAATTAAACCTGTGAGCACAGAGAAGTTCAGATGGTGTTAAGAGAGTATGGGTCTTTCGGCCCCTAGCAATTAAGAGACAATGTTTACTCCCTCCCTTTGCTCTTGTAAGGTGTTCGACAAGTGGGATATTTGTTGGGAAAATGTGTCTCAACTTTGCAATTATATAACGGTTATTGTTGATAGGATATATATATATATATATATCCGAGTTATGCCAATAAGTGTAATATGCAATGGCATCAAGGGGGGGGAGTGGGATGTGTGTAAACAATTTTTTGTAACATTTTTCAGAAAACTACTAAAATGACCGACATACATTAGATAAATGATACATTGTAAATCTAGACCATTAATTATTAGGTTTTATATCTAATGGTGGATATTTTGTTGGCTTGTCTTGCCCTAGAATGTAATCCTATTTTATGAGGGCATTGTATTATGACTATGGTAGAGAGATAGTGATGTATTCTAATATTTTGTTAGCATTCGTGTTGTCTCTTGATCTCTGAGTGGTGATACTCTTGTGAGAAGTTTGCTCTGCAAGTATGTTGTAATCTTTGTGATTTACCAAATAATATATTGGGTGGCTTTGAAGTGTGGGTTTTTTCTCTCGAAAGGGTTTTCCCCACGTAAATCACTATGTCGCGATATGCATGACATTTATGTTTATTTATGTTTAAGTTTTTGTAACTATTAAAGATATGTAAAGTTTTGCATTATTCTCCTCTTAAGATTAATATAAGAAGTTTTTCTGCTACCTTAACTTCCTTACAGACACTAATACAGCTTTGATTCCTTTTATTGAGGAAATCACCTTCATGAGGAACCATGATGCCAACATTAGATCATCTTAACCTAGAAGTGACAAAAGCTTATTATTTTATAGGTGCTCATCAAGGTCGACTATGACAACTTTGACAAAGATCTTGCCCAATTTGTCTAGTTCTTCCTATGGCTATCAAGTGGCAGAATTTGATCAAGCTGTGCATGGTATTTGAAAATGTCATGGCGGTGAATTGTTGGTAGTGAATTTGCTTAAAGTCTCGTACAATATAACAATGTTTGGATTACACATGAACTCTATAAGCATGTTTCTTATTTTAGTTTTACATTGGCATGATATAACAATGCCTAGATTACACATGAACTTCACAAGCATGAATATTAGTTTAATTTTACATTGACATGATATAACGGCACTCAAATTACACATGGACTCTTGAAGCACATTTCTTAGTTTAGTTTTGCATTGACATGATATAACAATGCTCAAATTGTACATGGACTCTCCTAGCATGCTTCTTAATTTAGTTTTTCAGTAGCATGATATAATCATGTCTAGATTACACACAAACTCTACAAGCATGTTTCTAGTGAAATTTTATCATATAGACCAACATAAAATAAAAAATCACTTTATACCAAATAGAAATAAAAAATAGAATGTGAATGAATAATTATACATCACTTATAAAATAAGAAACATTCTATGCATTATAAGAATAAAATGACACAACTAAACTCTAAATCCAATATCAATACAAGTTACGAATATAAAGTAATATCTATCTAACATACATGATTGACAACTATTAAAAATTATAATCAAATAAGCATTGAATGTTAGATACACAAGTATAAAATCTACATTTAGAAATGCAAGTTACACTTGGAAAATACACAAACCTAAAAGCAAAATCATAAAGGACCAATGATAACCTTTCTAGAAAGGTATTGTAATCATAAATATTAGTCTTAGAACAAATTAATAATGTTTTATATTGAAAGAAATTTCTTTGATGTGTTTAAGACGTTTTTCATATCAATAATTATGTCTCAACGTGAAGTCAGTGAAATCTACCATTCAACTGCTTTAAGTGAAAGTCTCCTGGTTTCAAACCTACTTTTCAACTGATTTGTTTATGTCTTACGTGAGTTTTCCTCAACTTTCTCCACATGCTTACAAATTTGTCAAACCCCTACAACTAGACTAAAGATACATTATTCCTGCTCTCATGATAATTGACTAGTTTTTAATAATTAAAATTAAATAAAAATAGTTCACAAATTTAAATTAGGTATTTTTATTTAAAAATTATAGATGTTTTTTTGTTTGATTTTTTTTGGTTGAGATTTATTTTTTTAAATATGAATTGATTGAAGATTTAAAGAATTATGTAATTAAATTATTTAGAAAGATCTAATTAAATAAAATTATATATAATATGATGTATTATGCAAATATTATTTTTTTGAAATATTTTTTTATTAAGTCAATGTAAATGTGTTTAGATTTTTTATGATTTTTGTATCTCTTTTATCAAATATTGTAATGAAAATAATAATATTGTATTAGATTATTTAGGGTAGATAAATAAATGCATTCGATTAATATACAATTAATTCATATATATTAAAGTTGGGGACATATAATTGTGATAAATATACAAAAGTAAATGTGAAGGTTAAGAGTACTTTAATAAAGCCAAATTTCAACTTCAATTTTTTTTAATATTTAACTAAATCAATTTCTTCATGTGTACGATAGAATGCACAACTATCAACTCATATTAAATTTTATTACTTGCTTTCATTATAAGATATGCTTAGTTACATTTATTGAGTACTTTGATAGAACTAAACCATGAATACATTGTCCAAGTATCCATGAGGTACATATACCATTTCCATTAACAAGGTAGTCACATTAGTACATCATTACTCATGTGAATAGAAGTAATATAACTAGTAAAACATATCACTATTCAATATACTAATATAACATACCAAACCATCACATATACAATAGTGATCCAAACATAATAATGTAAAGTCCAAGATAGATGCTCACCAAGCATGAACAACTCTCTTCAAGCTCCTATTATGTATGGGCAAGATATTGTGAACTCAAATATCAAAGAACCTCATCTTACCTATCCATTTAAAGTTTTCCTTGAAGTGATTAACTAATTTAACTGAAGTGTCACAGTAAGGCGGCGCAAGTGGAAGATGGCTGGATCATTGTGCTAATCCGATTGGCAGGGTTGCTAAGGCAATCCCTATTGAGTCAAAGACTGCCTTTTAAAGTGGAAGTGCTTCGGCTTCCATTTCTGGTGGCTCTTCATAAATGTCTTTATCTGTGCAAAGGAATCAAGATGTTTCCCCTCATGCTTTGGCTGCTAGATTTTATCATCATGAAAGTAGCACGGTGGCGTGGCACGGTGAGGTGACGCAAGTGGAAGATGGCTAGATCATTGTTAAGGGAAAAAAAGATAAATCATCTTGGCCATCTTTCAACATGACTCTCCGCTCCCATAAGAAAAGTGTAAAATGTAAATCTTAACCGGTCTTGTTTTGGAGCTAGTCTTTTTTGTTGGCTGCTTGCTGTCTTTTCTACAGCCTTGCTCTTTTTTGTCAAAGGGTTCCAGATCCCTTCAAAATCTATTTTACCCTTTATCAAAAACTAATTTAACTGAAGAAGTATGAAGTAATAAATTTTAGAATAATAATAATTATCTTATTGAGTTCTTTATTCTAATTTATTGCATGAACTTACATCCCTATGTAGTGTGGTGTCATTCCATAAGCATATGTTTTCATGTTTCATGCTTGCAACATCCTTTTTGATTCATCTTCCTTGTAAGAATTCTTCTTACTCTCTTCCACCTTAAAATCAATTACATTAATTACATTCATTGAATTATTCTAAGGGGGATATCCATCTACACACATTTCACATCATTGCTATGATCCCTACAATATTGGTAGCACATGAAACACCTAACAACACAACTTGCTAGCCTTGCGCCCTTCATATGTCCTACTTTGGTATTTTATGAGTCACCTAGCAATGCCATTTTCTATCCCATGCACCTCATATCACTTACTTTTTGGTAGCATGTGAGTCACCTAGAAACACAACTTGCTAGCCCATGCACTTCACATGGCATACTTTAGTAGCATATGAGTCACCTAGCAACAATCCTTGCTAGCTTGTGAGATTCATATGACCCACCTTTTCACATACTTTTCATAGTCACATTACAATCCAATTTGTAGTGTTTGTGATTCATGAAAGTATCATATGGTTCTTAGCCCTCATAGTGTGCTAGCCCTTGAACCATACTTGGCATCCTTTTTAGCAATGCATCTATTAAAAAATCTCTTCATCTCTCTATTTATTTATCATTCTCTTTTCTCATATGTTGGTCTTGTGTTTATTTTTGTGCTTATTAGTGTAGTATTTTATTTCATATATATTTATATATGTTAAGGATATGATTTACTAACAAATTTGTTTTATAGTTTGTATTTGTCTAATCCTTATCTTATGTAGGTTTTATAAGTTGCTCTAACTCTAATATTTATGTAGGTTTTGATTGTCTAATACATTTACTTTGTAGGTTCTTAACTTGGGGGCATCATTATTGTGCTTGAAGAACCCCCTGCTTCATCTACAATATTATTTTTTTGGTTTTATGATGTTATTTCCTTTCAATAATTTCTCTCCTTTACTTTAACATATATAGTCACATAGTCTCATAAGCTCGCTAAAGTGGAGGAAAATTCTAATGAAAAAATTGCATACCCTTAGATTTTTTATTATATTTTGAACTCACCTTGGTGTCCATCTCCCTTAGTATGTTTATAAGTCACTTTAGCCTTTTCCTTAGCCTTTCTCCGCACATAGTGTTATGGAATACCCTCCCATGGCCATCTTTTCTTAAAATTGATGTTGCAAATGTCATATTTGTGTCATTTCCTAACATTTGAACCTTTATTGAGCTAGAATTATTTGAACACTAGTATGACACAAATATGTTTGTGCAACATGCTAGCATCCTTTGATTGTTCATGATTTTGTAGCTATTTCTAATCGTTTCTTTACCTACCAATTACCCAATTTGAAGTAACTACTCTAGAAAAAATCCAAATGGCTATTTATCTCTCTTTTCTCCCTCCATTTAATATTTTGAATAAATCTCATTCTATCTAGCAACTGTTCACACTCTCTTAGCATTGTACACCATTCTTACCAACATGTTAAGTAGTTTGGCATAATTTTGAATTGTATGTGAAGAATCCAACATTCCATTAATTACTTGGGAAGTTTAGCAACATCTTATACAACAACATTCTTTCCTCCATTGTTCTTACCAAGATTGGGAGGTGATTTCTATTGTGATTTTTCTCTAACTTATTGTATTCTTTATGTTATCATTATAGAATCCCAGTGTTATCTTTGGAACCTAGGATCTCACTTCTTTTTTGTTAACACTCTCATTTTCATTTCAATCAACTATATTTGCATTTACATTGCTCTATCAATTTATAGATACATATAAGATATGAACATTCATTACTTTTATCCTTTTTATCATATTAGCTATTTGTGGAGACCGAAGGACCAACATAGGCGATTGACCGTTCTTGACAAGCTTCAAGAAAAACCAACTATTTTTTCCTCTTGTAGTTACAAGTCATTCTTGGAGAAGATGTTCAACCGTTTGTGAGTTTTCAAATATCTTCTTTTCCTTATCATTTTATTATTTTCATCTGAATATTTAGATTAAGTCTTACCATTTTGATTTCTCTTATCTTCTAGTGATCTACTTGGTCATTTTGGTTTTATCTTTATGTAGACTAGACACATTTCCTAAGGGAAAGAAGTGGACTCTAGTCACTTCTACCATAGAGACCATAGTGTGATGTGTAAATGTCTGCACTATATGTTGGTGTCCTTCCCAAAGGTCTTCAAATCTTTTCTCTAGGTTTATCTCTTATATTTACAATTTTGTACTTATCCTAATAAATCTATAATATATAAATTCTATGAATCGATGATTTTCGTTCTCATTGTGTTTCAACTAGTAAGGTTAATTTTTTCAAGGGTAAAACATATTAGGATTAGTTAGAATAATTTTCTCTTTTCTATTAGACTAGTAGTATATTAGCTTTCTTAAAAGAACTAGTTGACCTTAGTTTAGTGTCCATCAAGATTATTTGATGAAATTTTCTTTCTTTTTGTTAAATTGAATTCCAAACACTATAGAACCACCAAGCTCCTCTTGGTTTGAAAGTGGACACAAATGAATTGTGCTTCCCATACAATGGACCATCTTTGAGTGAGAAGATAACTCAAAATATAGAATATCTTCCAACCTTCCTTATCCTCTAACCTCCTCTTTGACCCTTTCAAACTCTATCTACTATAATATAGCGTAAACATACAAACACTATATGTGACCATGTTCAAAGATGAAAAGTGGATATCAAATTCAACTAATAATGTCATTTTTAGTAAATTTTGACATGACCTCTAAAATAAGAAATTTGAACTATACACATCTAAACCCCAAATAATAACTTTCATCCTATCACTTTAAACTCATAATATAACAAATTTTCTTCTTATATAAGATATTTATAGAATAAATAAAACCTAAAAGCATATATCTCCACTCACCAAAAGCCATATGAACTTTTATATTTCCAAATCTACACATTCTCTACAAACCATTGTATGTAGATCCTTCCTAGGTACTTACGTGGATTAGAAAGAATAGATAACAAAATTCAACTTTCACGTACAACTTTCGAGAAAGATCTCCTGCAAATATGGCTTGAATAAAGGAGCATGTGGATACTCATCTACCAGTCCACAAGTATAAACAAAGATAAAGAGTCTCAATTTTCTTTCTCTCTTTTCTTGTTGCTGGTGAGATACGTTAATGGTGGTCAAATACGTTGTTGAACTACTGGACAATGATGTGCACCTTTAGTATTAAAAAGGAAGATCCAAAGTTATGCGTTTATGCTCCCTCTATCCATTAAATGAATTGCCTTTTTGAATTACCAGAAGAAACAGAAACTGTGGGCATTTCTGCTTCATAGAATCAACTACTTTGGAAATTAAAATAATTACTGCTACTACCTAGTTTTTATAAACGTAAAAGCAAAAAATTGACAAAAGAACATGAAAATTTGACAACACAATATCATGTCTTAAGCTTCATAGGAGATCAAAACTCTCAAGCCTAAAAATTTCTAATTTCATAACCTTACAAAAACATAGATATAATGTCTGCATCCTAAGCCATATATAGTATAAGGGGACCCAATGAAACCAAAAATCATTTTCCAAACCATGGGCTCAAAATACAATGAAGGGTGAAATGGGTGAAAATAATCTTTTTATTTTTCTTTATTTAATAAATACCAAATAATGGTAGTGAAAGATGTGCAAAAGAGATAAGTAGGTAACTCATGAGTAGAGTAATGTGATATCTCAATTTATGAAGAGTGACACACATCTTGATGTAGCACTACCAAATACATCAATGAAAGAAAAATTAAGGAAGGAAGCATGAATTATAATTCATTCCTTTCAACAATAATTAATTACTTAAGATGGAGTAGATTCAATAATATATTATTTTATCCTAACATAATAAAAAAGTCTTACTATTGCTTCCTAAGTACTGTATCTATTCACTTCATATTCTAAATGTATAAGCACAAAAGAAGAAACACAACATGGAACACATATTATTAGTTTATTTATTTTTTTCCAAAATTATATATATCAAGGATATATTATTTTATACAAAGAGTAATCTTCTTTCCAAATCTTTAACAAAGCACAATCAAGGAAAAAGAAGGATGTATTCACCATTCACGCATAGATCGCCTAATTCTTGATAAAGAATCTAAGGAGATGAGAAATAATATTAATTTATTTTAATCAATGCACATAAGTGTATGTACTCATTTTATTTCTATTCTTATGAATACACAACATATCAAATAAGAATAGAAAAATCACAATGCTCACATGCATGATATCCTATCTATTTCTAAAGCATATAAACAATTTTTAGAGAGATAGGGTAAAGAAGATGATATATCACTACACACTCAAGATATTTTATCTTTTATTTTCATAAATATTATTAGCTAACATATGATCAAAACATAGAGGTAAAGCTCATACATATATATTTTGTACAACAATCCAATATTATGAGGGGTAGAGAGAGGATACCATATTCTCAACATCATTCTCTTTCCATTACTAAGTATAACATATTAAAAAGAGACTCAAGTACCCAATCATTACTTTGCAAGAATAAATAATTTGACCCTTAATTCATAAACAAAATAATATAAGGGACTTGAGTAAAATCTAATCATCATTTCATTTTCTCCATCTAAATATGTATACTAGGTTCTTTCGTACACATAATGAGCGTACATACGATGTCAATATATACCTAATTATAACTCACTAATACAAAATTGTGATGTGTGAAAGAGGGATTTAGGGTCTAAATCAAACTTTATCCTACATCATATTGGAAGAAACAAAAGATGATCATGAACGCCCACTTGGCTATTAACCTCTATGGAAGAGTCGAAATGGTGGATCAAGGCTTTGGTTATTCCTTTGGGGGTTGATTGATTGATTATGAATTAACTTGATTTGATGATACAAATGTATTCCTAGGTTAACTATTGAATTGTAATAGAGTGTTGTAAATATAGAGAAGACAAAAAACAAAAATACAAAAACTAGTTATAGAATACTAGAGTACAGAGATAAAGGAACCTGATATATAAATTTGAGCTCAAACTAATTGGATAGGGGTGTTGGCACTCTAGACCTAGAAGTATAAACCTCAAAAATAAAAAGTAAAATCTCAAATGGTCATTGTTTATAGATTCTTCTCTTTTGGACTTAGCTTTGAAACTTTTCCTGTTGATGATTAATTCCTCTTTCCCTAATTTGTTGACATACAATTCTTTAATGCTTGATCTTGCAATTAGATCTTCAATCCTTTCCCAAATCTACTTTAGATATGTCACCAACACACAAGAGAGGAGAGAAAGGGTTGTTCCATATAGGGGCTTGCCTAAGTTAAACCCCATTTGGTGTATCCACCTCCACAACAACTATGATGATGTAAAGAGTGCTTACCCTTAGTCAGGTAGAGGCAAATGGACAAATTAACAAATTTTGTAACTTACCATTCAAATATTCATTCCTCGATGGGATGAAGTCGTTGTACTCATCTCATACAAGGAGAATTGGATTATTGATTGAAGGTATTGCAAGTGTTAATAATAAAATAAATGAACACAAAATATGAACAAACTCACATGGGTAAGTGCACCAAGATGGTCGCACTTTTGTGGCCACAAAAGTGAAAAATGAGCCAAAACGCGTTCGTGTTATAACGCGAACGCGTTTTGGCTTTTTAAAAGCAAAAAAAAAGTGAACATTCTTCATTTGTGTTTTTACTGATTTCCATTTCTGCCCACGGCCAACAAAACCCTGCACTACACGCTCGCGTTGTTGAGGAGGTGACTTCTTCACATTTGATCAACTTGAGTTCAATTTTCTTCACAAACATGGCACCCCGACGACGAAGAGATGCAAGAAGTAAGTTTTGTTTGGTATTTGTAATGATTTTTTTTGTTTTAAATTGATTTTGTTTGTTTTAGTTTAGAAATGAATGATTTTTTTTTAATTTGTAGGAAATCCTCAACAAGAGGAGGAAAATCCTCAACCAAATCAACCTCAACAAAATCAACCTCAACAACAAAATCAACACCCCACCATTCTCTCAATACCCTCGGCACTCAAGAAAATTTGAGGAGTGAAATTGAAAACAATAAAAAGAAGTTGAGGATCTTATTAGTAGGTTGAGTGATCAAAATTCTTCAACCACAGAAAGGATACATCTAGCAGATTCGTTGAAGGATTTGTTAAAAAATGTGGATGCAATTACCCAACAAATATTTGGATGGCAAAATAGGAGGCAAACATCAAGGGCATATTATGCAGATAAATTATCATATAAACAAGTTAAAGATTTAAAGATTACTAAAGGCGATTTGTGCTCTCTATTCACTGACCCTAGAACAAATCAAAATCTCACCCTCAATGCAAAGAGGTTTCCTATCCATTGGTGCCACCACGTAGAGATTAGGAACCATTTTTATGACAGATGGTATATGGTCTTTGATTACCACAGTGCAGCCTTTGTGAAGTCCCCAATATTTTCTTAGGAAATTATCTTGTGAGTTTGTATTGAACCAAATC
>VDFB02086803.1:32683-75584 GCA_007258455.2 Sequoia sempervirens | reverse complement strand
GTAAACAACAACAATTTGTGTGTGTCCCTCTTTTGAACCCCTTAATCTCAACCATTTTTAAAATAAATTAGTAGTTTAGAAAGTAGACTCGGAGCACTGCGGTCCTTGTTTTTGTTCCATCAAAATTTTTTGAGTGTAGCTATCCTCAATTTCACGTCCAAGGTCAGTATTTCCTAATTTCAGAAAAAAAGTGGCCACTTAAGCCCCTTTTTTGGGAACCATTTTGGTGCACTTACCCACATATAAACTTGATGCATTGCAAATATGAATCTTGATTGATGATAAGTGTTGTAAAATTTGCTAATTTTTCTCTTGACTGCTTTTTAGGATGCTCAATTGTGATTCCAAAATTCTAGGACTTCAAATGGTGAAAAAGACTTGTATTTATATGCATTTCTTGACTTCTCACAAAATTAATTATCAAAAGCCGAAAAATGAATTTAAATGTATGAATGTTAAAATATTGAAAATGAAATTTAAATTGGGACCAAAATAGGTTGGACAAGTGCACTAGTGCCCTAGTCTAAACCTATTTTGGGTCTTTAAGTGTCATTAAATAAAATTTAAATCATAATTCTGAATTTAATTATGATTTTCTAAATATGATCATAAAATGTGTAATTTAATAGAAAAATTGGGTCCAAGAACATAGGGGGAGCTAAACCTAGTGTGAAATTGTTAAGGGTGACAATTTACAATGTCACATTTAGCCCCCAATTTAGTGAGAATATGAAATTACACTCATGCTCACACTAAAGTAAGGATAAGCCAAGAAGGGTTCATTTATCCAAACATTGAAGAGATAGGATGACACCCAATCTAGGGGTTGCACTAGCTCCCAAGATCAAGGCCCTGTGGAACAACAATTTAAAGATAAGGAATGCACACACATGAGTTGTAATGAAAAAATGAAGCATACACAATTAATAAAAAAACTAACATAGTACAAACAATATACAATGCAAATATAATGCAAAAATAATGTAAACACAATGAAAACACAATGCAAACATGATGTAAACATGGAAAGGGGGTATGATAATCAAGGACTAGAAAGATCCACATAATTATTGCTAGGATCCATACCCAAATTTTTCATGAATCACAAGGCTAGAAAAGTTTGATATTTGCTAGGTAACCCATGAAAAAAGAATCAATGGCTAGTGAAGTTTGATATTCACTAGGTGAGTTTCTACAATAGTAGCAAATAAAAACACAAGGGCTAGTGAAGTCTGATTTTCACTAGGTGAGTTTCCCTGCCGACCATACCAAGAACTATAGTCCCAATAATTTTGATAAGGCACTACAAAATATGATCACTATGTTAAAAATGTATCACAAAGTTCCATGCATGTGAACAAAGTGAAGCACATAATGTTTTCCCCCACCTTAAAGTAATTTCTAACACCAACTAAGAGTAATTTCCTTTAAGGTAGAATAAAATTAAATTTTATAATCTACATGAGATCTTGATGGAAACCTCAAGTGCTAAATGATATGTCCACAACCAAGCTAACTCATGACAAGGGGTTTCCCCTAAAGCAAAGCCACATAACTTAGTGAGACACATATAGTACATGAGGGATCCACAAATATGAGGTTAGATAGATGAGAGATAATGTATAATTATGATCATATGTTTTGAATTGACATCATTCCCAAAATAATTGTGGAACCAAAAACACAAGGGAGAAACAAAAAATATTTTGGGTCAACATGGAAGAGACCTAAATGTCTCCACACTTTGCATCATTCCCAAAAGGAGCAAAGACAGTACATTCATAAGATAAAGATGAATGGAGATACAAATAGATGAGTGCAATAATAGATTATTTTCTTTGCATCCTTGTGTCAAAAAGACCAACAAGGGTCACCCAAAGAAAACTAACAAACATAAATACATGCCAAGCAACACATTATGGGAGATCATATTACATGCAAGAAAAAACATAAAGACATAATAGGGTACTACACATGCCAGTCGATCTATAACAAATTGTTTGAATCTCAATCTTTCTCATCATAATTAGAAGGTGGAAAATAAGCTAAAGGAACTAAAAGCATGATACAAGGAGAAGTATTGAGTTCAACACATGGTGGGTCACTCTCATTAGGAGGATCATCATGGCTTCCCCCATATAAATTCATTGATTTGGAAAAATAAGAGATAATTCATTATGGTTTTGTTTTTGTTCTTCTACTTTATCCTTTGAATCATCATTAAAATTTATCACAGTAGGTTGCATGCTAGTACTATCATCATAATTGCAAGCACTAACATCCATATTTATAATTAGTGAGATCTTTATTCTTTTTTTGGTTGGGATAAATAAGGTTTGGCTTCATGGTTTAGCAAGGGTGGCAGAGTGGAGTCAAGTGATGAAAAAGATGGATAAGTGGGAGGTATTTCATCAAAAATTGGTTGTATGGATGGATGATCACTAGGTAAGGTTTTACATTCTTTAGCAAGTTGATGAGCTATAGCTCAATGTCTTCATTTGCATTCTTTTACACTTCAATTTTTCTCACAAAAGCTTTGGATTATGAAGGAGGAATTGATGGATTCCCTAACTTTTGTCCCTTTTCTTCCTTTGTAGGAGGAATAGAGGGGACAATCGAAGATTATGAAACCATATATTCTTTTGATGCATGTTAAGGGTTTAAGAACTAATGCATATCTGAATGTTAATGAGGGTTTTGATGTTTTAATGCACAACTAATTCACCCCCCCTCTCAGTTGTCTTGTGCATTTAACAATTGGCATCAAATCTTGGTTCCTTAGAAGAAAGCTTAATCACATGAGGTAGATCTGGGATGGCCTACAAGAAGGATGCTCCTTTTTTTGATGGATCTGATTATGTATTCTAGAAAATCGAGATGGAAGGTTTCCTTATTTCTTTAGGGTTTGGAGTTTGGAAGTTTGTTGAAACTGGATATACAATGCTTTCAAATGGTCTAAGTACTGATGATGAGATCAAGGCATATGAAAACAATGGAAAAGAAAAGTATGCTCTCTTTAGTGGTCTTTCTAGTTCAGAACTTGTGAAAGTTATGATTCTTAAAATTGTTGGTGAGAATTGGAAAAAGTTGGAAAGTATTTATGAAGGAGATGATAAGGTCAAACAAGAAAATATGTAGAATTTGAAGACTAAGTTTGAAACCCTAAGGATGATAGAAGATGAAGATATTATAGGCTACATTGCATAGAGTGGAGGAAGTTTTCAATTATATCAGAGGCCTTAGTGGAAAACTTGAAGGAGATGAGGTGGTAAAGAAGGTATATTAAGAACTCTTCCTAAATCTTATAGTCATAAGGTTTTTGTTATTGAAGAAGCTTAGAATTTAGATCGTTATTCTAGAGATAAATTGTTTGGTGCTTTAACTACTTTTGAATTGAGAGAGTTTGGTCCAAGTGATTCAAGAAAATGGTTTTCTTTTAAAGTTGGCAAAGAAGAGAACAATGAGGAATTTGATCTGGATGAGGTTGATGAGCTAGAAGCAAACTTTGTGAGGAGATTGAAAAAGGGCACTAGAAAATAAAAAGGTAAGTTACCTTTCAAAAGTTTCAATTGTGGAAATATAGGTCATTATGCTTCAATATGTCCATTCAAAGCTTAAAATGATATATTTAAGGAGAATAAAGGTAAATCAATTAAGAGAAGTTACTATGTTAAAGAAGATGCCAGTATATATGATGATGAATATGATTACCTAGATGATGAAAATGATGAATGCTTGTTCATGGCTCAAAATGTTGGAACTAATTCTGCTAACTCTAAGAGATGTATGAAGAATTTTTCTTTAGAAGTAGGTCATACTAGAACTATGGTGACTGCTTTTCATGCTAGAGAGAACAAAAGCTACTAAATTGTTGACAACAGATACTCAAATCACATGACAGGTGATAATAGTAAGTTTGTTAAACTTCAAAAGATTGAAGGAGGTATTGTTAAGTTTGGTGATGATACATCTACTAAGATATGTGAAAAAGGTTCAATCAATTTTGATGGAAAGAATAATACAAATGATGTTCTTTATGTTAAGGTGCTCCAACATAATCTTCTAAGTGTAGGAAAAATGTGTAGCAAATGATATATAATCTTGTATTTGAGGATGGTGGTTGTGAGATCAAAAAAGGCTTTGGAACTCTGGTTGCTATTAGAAGAAGGAAAAATGGAAATGTTTATCAAATTAAGGGTGCTAATGGTATGTGCATCATGACTCAAATCAATGAAAGTTGGCTATGGCAAAAATGTATCACATCAATTTTGATAGCTTAGTTAGAATCAGCTCTACTCAAGTTGTGAGAGATTTTCCAAACATTACAAAGCCTATAAATGCAGTTTGTAGGGAATGTCAAGTTGGGAAGTAAACAAGAAAAAGGTTCAATGTCAAAGAATATTCTATTGCAAAACCTTTGGAGTTGGTGCATACAACCCTTTGTGGACCTTCAAGAACAAGAAGTTTTCAAGGTGACAGGTATTTCATGTTGTTGATTGATGATTACTCTAGAATGGAAAGTAATTTTTCTCAAAGAAAAATCAAAATCTCTAGATAATTTTAAGGCATCCAAAACTATAATTGGGAATGAAATGGATATGAAAATCAAATGTTTAAGATCTAACAGAGGTGGAGAGTTGACCTCTAATGATTTTAAGAGTTTTTATGAAGATCATGGAGTAAAGAGACATTTGTTAGTCCTAGGACTCCTCAGCAGAATGGAGTGGTGGAAAGGAAGAATAGAAAAATTTAGGAAGTATCCAGGACAATGATGAAGGAAGAAAAAATATTGAATGTCTATTGGAGAGAAGCAATTCATGTTGCAGTCTATATACTTAATAGAGTGCAAGACAGGTCAAACAATTCAAAGAGTCCCTATGAGTTGTGGTATGGAAGAACTCTTACTGTAAGGTATTTCAGAATGATTCGTTTGAACATTGAGAAGAGGGTTCGAATGCACTTACACTAGCAAGATGGAATGCAACAAACAAGAAGGACATGATCAGGCCCCCAAGATGAAGATCCCATGGCAAATTGAATATAAGAACAAAGGAACACACAAGTGTTGAAAATAATTGAGTGAAGCTTCAATCATCAATCCAACTAGTTGTGAAAAGAGATCTAGGCTAATTTTTTGAAAAGAGAGAATGTGTACTCACTCTGGGGCAACAAAACTAGTTTTCCATGGGGTGAGAAGGCCCAAAAAGTAAAATATATACGGTAGTTTGTATGCACTCACAAACAAACACAAAAGTAGCTATGGGGAAAAGTCATGTTGCTAGTTGGGCTTCCCGCTCAACCATGCTAAAGCTATACCCATTTGATAGATTTAACAAGGCACCATAAAGCCAAAGAAAATGAAAAAGTTGGTTTAAAATAGGATGGCACCACAGGCATGCAAGTTGTGTTATGCAAGGTGGCTGAATGATAATGCAATATGTGTAAATTTTTTATGTGTAATATGTTCAAAGGAGTCTTGTTTAGTTTATGAAAGGTTAGTCACTTAGGGAACATTGTGTCTAATGTCTCCAAAAGAGGACCAATCAAAGAATAGTATATTCACAACTTAGGGGATGCAATGTATCGCATCAAACCATAAAGAGGAATGCAATATGCTAAGATAGATCACACTTATGATGGACATCATATCTAATGCCATTCACAAAGTGACAAATGCATCATGGAAATGACAAGGATTTGCTAAGAATACAAATGAAATAATGGTAATGTATGCCCCCCACTTTAAAGGAATTTCTACACATCATTCTATGAGAAATTACTTGAAAGTAGAGAAGAAAAATAAGAAAATGCCAAAAAGAAAACAAGACATGAGAGCCAACTTGGAAAGCTCTATGCCAAGTCATATGTTTCGAAGTTAAGTTGCATCATGTCAAGGAGAAAGGAAAATCAAAGAAAGAAGGGAGTTGTCCCCCTAGAAAAGAAAGCACACCAAACAAATAAGGGATCTATGGATTTGGGGTTAGTATGTTTGTTGCTGTAGTGTTTTTGTATTTTGTATGAAAGAGATCAGAACTGTCATCATTCCCCAAAGCACATAGAACTAGAAGAATGACATAAAGAGAGTGAAAACAAAGGTAAAAGGAAGTCCGATTTGAGTCAACATGGAAGAGACATTGCGGTCTTGATGCTTTGCATCGTCCCCAAAGGAAAACACAAGCGAAAAGGAAAATGAATAGAAAGAAAGCTTTTGAGTCAACATGAAGGAGACATTTTAGTCTCAATGCCTTGCATCATCCCCAAAAGGAAAAAAAAATAAAAAGAAAAAGACAAGGACCATTGGGTCAACATGGAAGAGACATAGGGTGTCTCTACGCTTTGCTTCATTCCCAAAGGAAAACACAAAACAAAAGAAAAGGGAAAAAAACAAAGAGACAAGGAGAAGAATAAAGATACAGATAGAAGAAGTGTACAAAGATGAGACATCAAACACATGATACAAGGGAACACGATACGCACATGAAAATAAAAAGGAAAATGCATGTGAAGAAAAAGGCTAAGTAGGAAAATGCAAATCATCCATCAAGTCATCAGCTTCCCAATCATGTTCATTGAAATGTGAAGGTGATTGACTATTTAAAGGAGGAATCACAAGAGCCGAACTAGGAGTTGTACCAGGTTCTTCACTTGTTGGAGAGGATTTATCATTTAAGCTCATTGTAGATGAAAATAAAGAGTTCAAGTCATTGTTTATTGTTTCATCTATGTTGGAAATCATCACATCTCCATCATCATCATCAAGATTAATAATGACGAGAGGACAAAGAGTGATTTCTAAGAGTGTGTGTTGGATATGATTATTTGGTTGTGATTGTTGGGTTGAAATGTCATGTGGTTGGTTAGGATGGTCATCTATCAAAGGTAAAGATTGGTTGTCATGATTGGTTGCTATATGAGCAAGGAAACGACGACAACATTGCCGTTCCCAAGCAAAATAGTTCTGTTAAATTTAATTTTGGAGTTTTTGAGGTGTAGGAGTGGATTGAGTCAGCATAGGTTCTTCTACTTCCGAAAGGGGAATAGTAGAGGAAACTGAAGGGGAAGGATCAATCACTGTCTCTTTTGCTTTATATAGTTGTTTGATACGAGGAAGTGAGGCAGGAACCATTTCGTGGTCTCGTGATCATTTAGATGATGGTTGGGAAGTATCAAGAAGATATTTGTCAGAGGTTTGTTAAATATTAGATGTAGATGTAATCATGGTTTCATTGAGGATAGGAGGATTGGAAGTGGATGAAGGTGTGTGACAAAGGGATAATTCAACAATCTTTTTGGCTTTAAACTTCTAATAAGCGATGTAAAAGAAGTCCTTACGAAGAGTGATAGGTTCCATGGGTTCAAGCCAAAAGGATTCTAATGAAAAGTTACCTTTGGAAGATAAAGGATTAAAGCCACTATGGTTTATAGTGAATACCTCATTGCCATGTGGAAACTTCAAGCACTTGTGAATGATTGATGGGACTGCTTTCATTGAGTGAAGCCAAGGAAGGCCAAACCACAAAAAAAATTGGTCGGATTGTGGAACAATAGAGAACATTACCTCCAAAGTCTTAGGTCCTATTTGTAAAGGTAACACGATCAATCCAATCGTAGGGCATGCAAAACCACGATGTGTTTTAATCCATGCAGTTGGTGGATTATAGTTATCTTGATATAGATCATGTAATACTAGGAACTCTTTTGTGATCACATTTTCACCAGAAGTGGGATCTATTAATATCCCATTAGTAGGTTTATCATAGATTCTACTAGCTAGGTAGAGAGGACCATCAAGAAGCTTTGGTAGAAAAGGTAATATCAAGAGATTGAGTGGTTTGGCCCTTGTGAGGGATAACATCTATCATAGCAACAAGTTCATCCATAGGACTAGCTTGGGAAACAAGAGGAGATGTATCAAGTTGTTCAATATGTGTATCCACAATCATTATATCAGGCTTTGACGGTTCATTAGCCTTGAAAAATGAGGTAGTGTGTTTAGGCATAGGGTTGGTGAAGATTTGGAGATTTCAGTTAGGAGGTGCGACAAATTTATTGCCTTGATCATTAACACCCATAATGGTCAATTCACCTGAGTCAATGAGGTCTTCAACTAGGTGTTTAAGACACTTACAATGTTCGGTGTTGTGGCCATTTTGATGATGAAAATGGCAATAAGCATTAGGTTTGAAGTTAGGTTGTAAGGGTTGGTTGGGATCAAGTGGTCGAACAGGTGGTAAAGTAAGCATGTATTTTTGGATGAGTTGTGTAATTGTCTGATGGAGGGTGTCAGGTAGAGGAGTGAAATGTCTGTTTGGATCACCACAATGATAAGGCATGACTGTTTTAGAGGCAGCCATTGAATTCTGAACTTGTGAATTTGGTTATGATTGGGGTGAAGGAGATGAACTAAATTGTAAGAAACCACTGTTAGGTTTGCAAAAATTTTGTGTGTTGTTTTGGTGTTGATTGTTATTTTTCAGTTTTTTCAATTTAGTTAAAAGTGGATTTTGACTCTCAATTGGAAATTGAATTTTGATATTCCAATAAGGTTGTACATAAATGCATGAACGAAGGTAATTTCAGCATCGTAAGCTTATCTTGAAGGGTAGTGTGCAAATTATCAATAAACATCTTTTGCAGATGTGCATCTGGAATTTGGACATCAACTTGAGCGTATAAGGATTGGTAACGAGAGATGAAATTTGTTACTTTTTCATCATTGTTTTTTCTACATTGCATAAGGTTAGCCATTGTCTTTTTAGGTGTCATGTGCACTTGAAAGTGATTAATGAAAGGTTCCCCCAATTCATTAAATGAATGGATGGAATGATTAGGCAAGTTGGAAAACCAATCCAAGGCAATATCCTTCAAGGTTCTTGGAAAGAGTTTGGCTAAGAGTTTATCGTCAAGGACAAAATCACAACACAAGGTAGTAAAAGCATTGACATGGTTGATAGGATCTCCTTTACCTCCATATTTCTCAAATATTGACATTTCTATCCCTTGTGGCATCAAGGTACATAAGATTTCTAATGATAAGGGGCTGCTACGAACAAGATATGTGGTTGAAGTAGTTTGAGATTGGCTAATGGTGGCAAGTTGGTGTTGCATGGATGAAACAGTGTTGAGGAGTTGTGTCATGAAGGGATCAGGATAATGGGGTTGAGGTGGAAGGGAAAATGGTGATGGAGTATAGGTGATGTTAGGGGAAGTGGAAGGAATAGTAAGGGGTGTCAAGGTGGTGGAAGGAGGTTGTGATGCCACAAAAGGTGTAGGAATGCCAGTGGAAATCAAGAAAGAAGTACCAACCAAAGTTGTATGGACTTGCAGATTGGTGTACAAGTTGGTATGGAATCTATAGTTGAAGAAGGAGAAACTTGAGATGTTGCTTGGGTAACATGAATGTTTGTTGATGGAGTATTGGAAGTGGCATGTTTATTGTATATCTCGGCAATTTGTTTTAAAACATGCAATCCATCATCACTTTCAATTAAGCGATGAAGGTTCTCAATAGTACGTATAGCAGTGGTGGAAATGTTTTCAAGTGACAAGTCTGGTTGTAAATGTGCAAAGTCCTCATGAATGTTAATAACCTTTTCTTGCGGGAGAGACTTGTCTTGATTGTCAATATGCATAGGATGGAAAGGTGAAGGCATGGAAGTGGTATTGTCGTGGCCTAATGCACTATTGTCCTTACCAGGAGTAGGAGCTCATGAGATCCCAAGGTCCACAATGAAAGTGTTATTGTGGGATGCCATGAGTCTAGAGCTTGGTCTCACTAAATTATTATCAATAGGGCACCAAACACTCATGCAAGTACCAGGAAGGAAAGGTGGTTGGAAATGCAAACTAATCTAAGAATGTAAAATGAAAATAACAAAAGATCTGCTAACTGTAATAGAGATATGAATACAAGAAACATAAATGCAAGAAAATGCTAAAAACAGTGCAAAATGAATGTTTAAAATATGCAGAGGGAATTATTCACCCTGGGTGGCGAATGATTCCCAGGATGGATTTTTTTTTTTTGTATTTTTCAGAATTTTAGGAATGATTTAAATGCTTTTCAGAATGCACAAACAGGCACAAAATGCATAATTTCTATTTTTTCCAGTGAAATTAAATGCAAGAATGAAAACTAAATGAGTTTTTCACTAATGCAAAATGAAAGGTCCTAGAATGCAATAACAAATCAATGTCCTAATTGAATTGCAATGCAAATGAAAACTAGGATGCAATGTATGGATGCAATCAAAAGTTTAGAAAATGTTCAAAAGTCAGGTTCACTAAAATGTAACATAGATTTTAGGACCCAAAATGCTTTCTCTCTTCCTAAGTTTTTCACCTAGAAAGAGAGAGATTTAGATCCTAAAATGCTAGATGTTCATTCAAATAAGGACATGTGTGATGTATGAAAAGGTGGTTTTTAGGTGAATTGTATTAAATAGAGTCTAGAAGAATGTAGAAATCCATTACAACACTTCACAACACTTTCACAAGACGTTTTTCATTGAGTTTTAGCACCAAAATAAGCATGTTCAAGCCAAGATACATCATAAAATTAAAGCAACATAGCTCCAACACTATGAAACAAGGCCTAAAAGACTATGAAAATGGGAAAGGTCCATTTTTCTACGATACAAGTACAAAGAATATTCAAATATTTGAAGGGAACTTCAAAACATGGCTTTTGGTATCCAAAGGATATTGATTTCTCTCTAAGTGCTTATATAGATGCAGATTGGGCAAGTTGTGTGGATGATAGAAGAAGTACAACTGGTGGTGCTTTATTTATTAGAAGCAGGTTGGTGTCTTCGCTAAGTAAGAAGCAAGATTCAATGTCATTATCTATTGTAGAGGCAAAATACATTGTTACAACATCATGTTGCACATAGGTGTTATGGATGAAGAAAACCTGGAAGGATATTAGAGTTTCATATGATGAACCAATTCCTACCTTATGTGACAATAAAAGTGCTATCAATATTTCAAAGAATTTGATAATGCGTTCAAGAACAAAGCACATCTCAATTTGGTATCACTTTCTAAGAGAAAAGGTTGTAGAGAATGAGGTGAAGTTGGAATATGTACCTACTAAGGATCAAGTTGCAAATATCTTCACTAAGGCTCTTCCTAAGGATACTTTTGAGTATCTACGAGAGAAGTTGGGGATTATTTTCCCTCCTTTCAATTAGATGCATAAGGTTATGTATTAGTACAATGGATTTCAAGATTCATTCCTTGTTCTAGACTAATATTGGTGGCTACCTATCAGGGGGAGTAGGTAGAGGATTTGTTGGTTTTTGTAGTTGGGGGGAGTGTCAAGAGAAGGTGTGAAGAAAACAGACTACAGTAAAAGGAAAAGGTAGTTGAAAAATAGTTGTTGTCCCTTATAGGTGTTGCCCTTGGAGGAGGGAAAGTATGTGTTAATGTCAAAGGGAAAGAAAATAAAAGAAACATGTGTTTCCCTTTTCCATTGATGTCAAAGGGGCAGAGGAGTTTTGTAAAAGAGAAAGTGTTGGAAAGAGTTGATGCTTGTGTAATGGGAGCAGTATGTACTATGATGTAGTATATGATTTTGTGATCAAAGCTATTGTTGTTGATGGTTTTTCATATCATGTGTTGCCATCAATTACAAAGGGGGAGATTTTTGGAAGTATGTTTTGTCACTAATGTCAAAATTTTTTTATTGTTGCATTGATGTGAACCTATGGAGATGCTTTGATTGGTTGTATTATGTTGTCATTAGTAGTATCACTAATGTCAACCTCTAATGTTTCTTTGATGAACATATGTTTGTGGATGTTCAACCTCTTATGTGGTTGAGAAGGTGTTGCAAATGCTAAGATGATGTTTTTGGTGCTTGGTTTCCAAGTTCTTTTGAGAAAATTTGAATAAAAGAGGAAACACTATGGTAAAGAGTGTTTAGTGTGACAAAGTAGTGTTCAGTGTTTTTCTTCACATTTCTTCATGGTTGAAGATCTTCTTGTGTGGTTTGGATATGTTGATAAGAGGTGTTTAGAGGTGTTATATCCATAGTTTTAGGTTCTGGATTGTTCGGTAGAAGAAGTTGTGTTCACCAATGGGTGAATTGTGTTGCAGTGTTGTTTGGGAGAAATGGTTTTGCTCCACATTTCTCCATGTGGTGGTTTCTATTCAATTGTGGATCTGCAAGTGTGCTTATATTTCTCATATATCTCTTTAGTCCAATTTTTTGAGTTTTGGTGCTCCACAAGGTTTGATTCATCAATTACAGTGTGTGGAAGGTTAACTGGTTGTATAGAATGAGTATGCTCTTTAGGTGTATGATGTTGTGAAGGATTTATTGTATTTTAGGGTGTTGATGGAATATTTCATATGGTTTTTAAGTGTTGTTTGTGGTCTATGAGTCATCTTTGGATTTGAAGAAGCACATACTTAATTGTTCAATGGTGTTAACATAGGTTCGATTGACCTTGGGTGTTTACATTAATTATGGATATGATTTGATGTTTTCGGGAGTGTGGTATGGCATGTATGTGTGTATTTAGGTCCTATTTAAGGTGTGATGTGGTCTACCTTCATTCCTCTCCCTTGGGGGAATGTTTTCATGTCGACCTAATTTGAATTTGCACATTTGAGGTACATAGCCGACCTTGTAGATTGTTTTCAAGGTTGAGGACGATATATATATGTTGAGTTGAAGGATTATGGTATGAAGTGCATGTGATGAAAATTATGATGTGAAGTGTGAAAGTGTGAAGTGCAGTGTGAGCTTTAATGACTAAGACTACTAGAATCAGTGAGTAGAAGGTGTCTACATTCTATAAAGAGAGTGTGAATGTTTTGGTGAAGTAGTGGTGGATCTTTTCTGTTGCTCTGAGATGGATTTCTCATTTTAACAATATTTTTTCTTCTTCTTTCTATTTTGGAAGTGATCCATTGGTAGTGAACCCTTCTTTCTTTTGGGCAGTGAGCCCTCTGACAGTGAGCCTATTGTATTTGATGTTGCAAATACTCTATATTGTGAGCTAATCCTCAATGTGGTTTTTACCTTCTTGGGTTTTCCATGTAAATCAGGTGTTCTCATGTGTTTGGATGTGTTTGCATTACTATTTCTCTTGTTTATATTATGCTAATTCATGATAAGGGTTTAAGGGTTGTTAAGGGTTTAAGGATTAATGCAAATCTAAATATTAATGAGGGTTTTCATGTTTTAATGTACAAGTGATTCACCCCCCTCTTAGTTGTCTTATGCAATCAACAATTCCAATATCTAATAGTTATTATAAATTTTTCAAACCAATAATATTACCTATTGGCACATGGCTTTGGGAGATTGTTTTTGGTTGCTAGTGTTGTCATTCATGGCAACTGGAGTTAGTAGTATGGTCCCCAGTTTGGAAGTAGTTCCTATTGGCAAGGAAAGTAGAAGACAATACTCTACCGATAGAATGCATGAAGAACAAAGTATCTTGTTGGTAAGTTGGTCTGAATACTTCACCAGATCATTATTTTGTTGTGTGGATCCCCAGGGAAGCTTATCAAGCATGTATGTTATCTTATTGATAAGTTTTGCGATATTACATTGATCCATGTACAAGCTTGGAGATTCGGTAGAATGATTTATTGCTTATTTTCTCATTATGGCTGACCTGTTGTGTATGGCATGTTCCGGATGTATGAGTATGCATTTATCTATTTCTTATGTTGGAAATTTTGATTTGGGTCTAGATGACTTGTGTGGATACACATTAATTCCAATTGATGATTTGAGCCGACATATGGAAGAATATTATATTTTGTTTAAAGTCGACATATAGTAATAAAATCTTGTTAGCGGATATATAAAAAAATATCGATAATTCGCTTTAAGAAGTATGATGTGGAAAGAAGGTGCGTGTGTGCAAAAAAGTGCAAAACAACTATATGGGCTAATATCAGAAGATCTGTTGAGAGAATTTTGTTTGTGGTACAAAAGGGTTTCTGCAGAAGAGTAGAACAAAGCAAAGCAAAAGTGTGAATTGGACAAAGGGTCCATAATCTATTTTATGTGCCTCATTGGAACTGAATCTAGGCATTTGTAGATGCTATATTCTTAGTTCAACATTTTGTTGTATTCTCAAATAATTTGTAAGGTAGTGAGCCTTTCCTATTTTGAGCAGTGATCTCTAGGCAGTGTGCCTGAATGCAAGCACATCCCCTTTTTATCATACTTTTAACAAAGTATACTATGTGGATTAATCTCCATCATGGTTTTTCCCCTAATAGGACACGTAAAAATTCCAATGTTATGGTCTTCACATTGTCTTATTAATGTGTATGCATGTTTCCTTTTGTTTATTTATTGTGGATGCTATTAAAAGTTAAATATTGTTGTTGATAATTTAATATCTGATTTTAAATTCAAATATTGTGGAACATTGA
Organism: Sequoia sempervirens; assembly: GCA_007258455.2. NCBI lineage: Eukaryota > Viridiplantae > Streptophyta > Pinopsida > Cupressales > Cupressaceae > Sequoia > Sequoia sempervirens. Next base: position 61,181 of record VDFB02086803.1, on the reverse strand, counting down.
TTCACCCCCCCTCTCAATGTTCCTAGTGTCCAACAATTGGTATTAGAGTCAGTTCCTCTTTTGAAGTTTAACAACTTGTGGTGAATCTTGGATTACAATGGATGTCGGTGGTCTTCAACAACATCTTATGGTGGAACTTGATGATCTTGATCAGTCTAAAGCAGAGGTCATGGAACTAAAAGCAAATATTGTGGCTGTTGAAAAATTCATTCAATCATTGAAGGATAAAATAAATGAGTCAAGGGAAAAGAGGAAAGAACTATGTGGTTAGTTGAAGCAAAAAGAAAGAAGAGGCTCGAAAGATGTTCATCTTAATCAAACCCTAAAATAAATAACATAAGAGTGTGAAAAGCTTGCTAAGGACAATACTACTCTAAAGCTTGAAATGGAATCTGTGGCGATGAAGTTAACCAAAGAGATTGAAGAAAGAAAGGAGGATAATCTGGCCCAGTCCTTGAAAGAGAAGTCCGAGGAATACAACAGAGTTAATAGTGGATTCATTTAGTTGGAGATTGAACTACAACAATCCAAAAACAATGAACAAGAGCTTGAGAGACAGGTAGTTATTCTCAGAGATGAGCTTACTACTGCAAATGATTTTAAGGAGAAGTTTAGGGTCAGTTCTTCTAGGATTGATGAGATAATTAAGGTCAAAAGGATGCAAATGATAAGTGAGGTCTCAACTATGTGAAGGATGTCAGCTCCAAATCTAAATAGAAGGACCCTGAAAAGAAGAACAAAGGCAAAAGATATCTAGTAAGGCAACCCAATGCTCAAAAATTTAATGGATATTGCTTTGTTTGTAATAAATTTGGGAATATGGCTTCTTAGTGTAGAAGTAAGATAAGTTCTGGCAGTTCATCATTTTTTGGTCAATGTTTTACTTGCAAAAAGTTTGGTCATAAGTCATTAGAATGGAAAAGTATGCTTGTCAATAAAAGGAATGTTAAATGCTACACATATGGAATATTTGGACATATTGCTAATTAGTGCAGATCAAGAGGAAATTAGTGGAATGGATGGTATAGACATAAAAATATGGTATGCTACAATTGTAACAAATTTGGGCACATTGGAAGAGTCTGCAGAAATAGAAACATGGATAAAAGAGGTCCAGAATATCAAGGCAGAAATTCACAAAAAGGTGATAAAGGAAAAGGAAAAGCATCCATGGAAGAGATAAGAGATCAAATGAAGAAAATAAAAAAGAATGGATTTGATGAATGTAATAAGGTTGTACCAGAAGCTCCCTCTAGGAGTTCATTTGGCAATTGATTTCAGGGCATTGGCCTAGGGGGAGTTTTCATGAAAATATTTTGTTCTCCTATATGTAGTTGGTATGGGATCAAAGGAAGTTGTTAGTTGGTGTGTTACTCATCCTCAAATGTATTGGTGATTGTTGCTTGAAGGTCCATAGATGGATTTCTCTCTTGCTATTTGAAAATAGAGTAACCGAAACTTCTAGGGCAAAGCATTTAATGTGACAAAGAAGTTAGGTGTACAAAGTTATAAAAAGGGAATTTGAAATCCTCATTTTTCATCGTGCGTTGAAGGAGATTAGTTGGAGAGATTTCTCAGCAAAATTTTGAAGGAGCGAAAGTCAATTTAGTGGAAAATTCTCTAGGTATTTCTATTGATTATCAATTTCATACTTATTTCGTGATCAATAGAACCCTGTTCGGTATGGAAAATGAAGCAAATCAAAGGAACAGTAATTCTGGATGAATATAGTAGTCAAAAAGTTAGGGATGTAAGAAATTTGTTGTCTGTCATCAAATTGAAGAAGTTTGGAGGAGTGAAACACAAGAATCTGGACATTTGGAATGAATTCCCTCATTTCATCAACATAGAGGTAGTTTAGTTTATCTTGAATAAATTGGATGGTGATATCCTTACTCTCGATAAACCCTATCAAATTTCTAAGGATGCAATCAGAAATCTAAAAGGTTTGTGCAATGTTGGTGATGTCCCAAAAAATAAATTGATTAGAAATGTTGAGGTCGAAGCTTTAACTGGTGTAAAAGGAGATCAGAGGACTCTGATGATTACAATGATCAAAGATCCATTATCAAAGTATATTGTATATGGAATTTCATACAAGATCTTTAGAAATAGGGAAGGTGCAACCTCTGTAGGCATAGTCTATATTACGCACAAGATGATGATAGAAAATGAAGACTTTGACCTATGTGGATTGTTGAAGGATCAATTGATGGAGAATATGCAATTGATGAAGGATAAAGATTACTCTTTCAGGTTTGGTACCTTGGCTATATGCATTATGATATATTTCCTGAATTACTTGCCTCAGAATGACAATGTAGTATGGAAGGAAAATATGTTGGTTTGCAAGCAAATTTTTGAGCATTTCAACTCTTTTGAAAATGGTGAAAAAGTTTATGAAAACTTCTTTGGAAAGTTGTTAGAAAATTTTGGTATTCCTCTCTTGATAGAAGCAATTGAAATTGGATCATCCTCCAGTAAGACAAAGAAAAAGTAGAAGAGAGAAAGAGAGTTGGTTGGGGACATTCCTCCAGCACCTAAGTCAACAAAAGTTGAAGGAAAAGGTAAAAAACAAATATTTGTGTATGTAGTCAATGAAGATTCTGAGGAATATACACCAAGAGATGAACCAAAAGTAGTTGAACCGATTGTGGTAATTACAAAAGAAAGTGATAAAGAAGGTGATTTATTTAAAGCAAAGATATTGAAAATTGTTCAGGAAGAAGATCAAATGCAAAAGATAACTAATAGGTATGTGCAGGATCATGATGGGCCAAAAAGTGGTGATATAATGGGTATTTGTAGGGTATGTGGCTGACGACTTTTTTTTACCCAAAATTGATGAAATGAAAAGGGTTTTTAAAGGAGATTCTCAAATTTCCACCAATATAAATTATGCTTTAATTTGAATTTAATAAATTATTATTATTCATTTTCTATTTGAATTACGACTAAAGTCCTAATTGATAGGCTGATTGAAAAACATCTATAGCTTTCAAATGGTATCAAATTTTTGGAATCAAAACATGCATCACATTCTATGTTTTGCATACTATAGGATTGAGAAATAAAAAATGAATTTCATAAAGTTTTGACCAAGTTAAGGTGGTTAGACATACGAGTTTTTTATATTTTTTAAAAGTTTTAATAAAAAAATCATAATTAATTGTTTACTTGGAAAAAAATTACAAAAAAAATATGTATGACATTTGGACATGAGTCCTCTACTTATGTCTAAAATTTTATAAAAAAATATTATCATTTTATTGTGGTTAGGGTGGTCAGATAGACACCTACTTATTTTTTCCTTGAAATTTAAACACTGTTGCATTGAAATTTGAAATTTTCACCAAATAGTTTTTTTTAATTTTTAATAAGCCTAGTAATTTAGAAACTACATTAAATTTGATATAGATTCTATTCTTACATATTTTTTAAATAATATAGATAACCAATTCAAATTTTTACGTCAAGTTTCCTAACTCTGATTTTTCTGAATTTTTTGCCACTTAAGGGCTTGTTTTTTTTATGATGATCCTGTACATACCCTAACATATGGATGAATGGACCATCATATGAACAAGACCTCATTGAGGACACTCTAGGAAGGTACTTTATTGTCAACAACATTGAATTGAAGAGTTTGCAAAATGTACTTCCAGAAGAATTTATTGAATGTATCAAGGAGGCTATGGACTCTGTGTCTTAGGACAGAAAAGAGGACAAAATAATCTCACATATGAAGATGCAATTTAGGCTATCTCTTGCCAAATTGAAAAAGAAAATGAATGTGCTAAGACAGTGTATTGACTCAACAAACAATATCTATAATTATTTTCTCAGGTGGCCTCATGTGGTTGGAAAATACAAGGACAAGTTGGAACAAATTGACAATGAGCCTGTCAAAATCAGACAGGACTACAGTATGGTTTAGGACAAGGATGAAGAAGTTAAGAAGAAGATTCATGAGTTGCAAGTTGAGCATGCAAAGGTTCACTTTTTCAAAAACACTCTTATGGACACCTTCTAGAAAGTGAAGGATTAGACTAAATGCAGATTAGAGCAAATGATTGAAGTTCTGAAGAAAGGAGAAATGCTAGAAGGAGCCATTACCATTCCTGAATCCCTTGTCTAGGTCATCAACAAAACATCATAAAATAATAGTCTGATAATTGCTACTGGGATTGCAGTGGACTCTTGGGAGAAATTTCTCTTGGAAATGAAAGATAAGTGTAGAGTAATTTTCTGAATTTAGCAACAGTTGCAACTTTTTTTTGAGGAGAGAATGCAGTGAGGAAGAGTGAAGTAAATAAGCTAAGGGGAAAATAAAAGTAGTGGAATTTTTTGTCATTGACGTCAAAGGGGGAGAGAATGTAGTGAAAAATGCCTTGACATCCAAACCGGGTGTAGTGTTTTGCAGTGTTTTGTTGTGCTGTGAAGTTTTGAATTTTGGTTTCAACACTTAGTCATTTTTCACTAAGTGTTGCCATCAATTCCAAATAGGGATATTTTTGGAATATGGCTTTGGGAGATTGTTTTTGGTTGCTAGTGTTGTCATTAATGGCAACTAGAGTCAGTAGTATGGTCCGCAGTTTGGAAGCAGTTCCTACCGACAAGGAGTAGAAGACGGTACTCTACCAACATAATGTATGAAGAACAGAGTATCTGGTTGGTAAGTTGGTCTGAATACTTCACCAAATCATTATTTTTTTGTGTGGATCCATAGGGAAGCTTGTCAAGCATTTATGTTATCTTATTGATAAGTTTTGCGATATTACATTGATCCATGTACGAGTTTGGAGATTCGGTAGAATGATTTATTGCTTATTTTCTCATTATGGCCGACCTGTTGTGTATGGTGCATTCCAGATGGATGAGGAGTATGTGTTTATCTATTTATTATGTTGGTAATTTTGATTTGAGTCTAGATGACTTGTGTGGATACGCATTAATTCCAATTGGTGATTTGAGCCAACATATGGAAGAATATTATATTTTGTTTAAAGTCGACATATAGTAATAAAATCTTGTTAGCAGATATATAAAAAAAGATCGTCAATTCGTTTTAAGAAGTATGATGTGGTAAGAAGGCGTGTGTGTGTGAAAAAGTGCAGAACAACTATATGGGCTAATATTAGAAGATCTGTTGAGCGAATTTTGTTTGTGCTATATAAGGGTTTCTGCAGAAGAGTAAAATAGAGCAAAGCAGAAGTGTGAATTGGAAAAAAGGTCTAGAATCTATTTTATGTGCCTCATTGGAACTAAATCCAGGCATTTTTAGATGCTATATTCTTAGTTCAACATTTTGTTGTATTCTCAAATAATTTGTAAGGTAGTGAGCCTTTCCTATTTTGAGCAATGAGCTCTAGGCAGTGTGCCCGAATGCAAGTGCATTCCCTTTTTATCATACTTTTAACATAGTATACTTTGTGGATTAATCTCCACCATGGTTTTTCCGCTAATAGGGTTTCCACACAAAAATTCTGGTGTTATATTGGTGTTCCCGTTGTCTTATTAATGTGTATGCATGTATCCTTCTATTTATTTGTTGTGGATGCTATTAAAGGTTAAATATTGTTGTTGATAGTTTAAGATCTGATTTGAAATTCAAATATTGTGGAACACTATTCACCCCCCCTTTCAGTATTCCTAGTGTCCAACATTACCAAGTTCTAGTAACCAATAGTGAAAACAATCTCTAAGTTTAGTGGTGCAACATGGTCCATAATCAAGTATGGTAACACATTTCCAAAAGGTACAAGTTTGCACTACAAACCAAATCATGTGGTTCTAAATATGGGGGATTCTATTGGGAGTGACAAATTCAATGGATAATTACATCCTTCTAATGGTGATATCAACTCTCTCAACCCCTAATTACACTAGTATTCCATCATCAAGTGGGATGGCCAACATTAGGGGAAAAAAATAATAAATTAAGCATGTAGGATCAGAGGGACATAAAAAAAATTAACACGAGGAGGAACAACCAAATATACAAATTATAATGTATCCATGCTCAACTAAACCTAAATATAGTCACTTAAACAAATACACAACTTATCAAACAAGGGTACACAAATGAGGATTGTATGCGATGTCCATAGGTCCCTTCTTCCAATGTTAAATGCCCTATGTTACATGCTTGAGATATGATCATATTTTTTCTTGTCATTATATATAAATACTTATTTTAGTTAAACTAACTATTATTATGTATTTTTGAAATTTTTAGGCATAATTTTAGAAAGATTTGAATAAAAGGAGTCAAATACTTTTGAGGAAAGAAATATATATAAAATAAAAATCACAGATCTTTAGAGGTTGAGATCTTTATGGAACACATAGGGGGTCATGACCCCTATGGGGGTAGATCCCCCAACTCCTCTCACAATAATGGGAGGATTGGGGGTTTCCCCTAGGGCCACACCCTATAGGCTAGGCCATTTTCTTAGCCCAAATGACCTTATACACTATTTATTTTCTTTTATTAGTATTATTTTAATTTTCTTAATTCTATAAAAAATTATTGATAAAAATCTAAATATATTTCTTTAAGACCCTCTTTTTTGTTCCAATTAAAATATCTTTTTGTATAGTTATTAGTTTAAATTTTTAATTTTAAATATATATATTTTAATTTCCATATAAATAGCCATATATATGTATGCATATAGTACCTATTAATGGGTTGGTTTGGTGGAAAGAGACATCATTATAATGATGGTAGAGGTTCATGGGAAATTATTGCCTTGAGTTCAGAGTCCCTATATGTACCAAGTGATTATGACTTGTGATGGGCAAGGTTGTTGATATCACAACTTGCATCATTTAATCAATTATATATAGAAGTGGGTGTGTCTTAGAGCAATATGCGATAATGATATTTGTCACGAATTCTTTGGGGGTTTTTGCATTGTAAACAATGACTTCAAGTATCAATTTTCCTACTTCAGGAGCTTTCAGGAGCTATCAGGAGCTCTTAGGAGCTAAACTGGAGTGACTGATTCCTAAGGTTTACTTCTATCTTATTTTCTAATTTAAAATCATGTTGACTTATTTATGACTTTATTGAACTTGATTTAGACTGATTCATGGAGAAAACTAATGACTACTTTAATCCTTAATCTAAAACATGAAATCCAAATTAATTCTATTTTGCTTTTAAAATAAATCCATAATTAATTGCTAGAAATTAAACACTTTTAAGAACAAAAATGAATTGCGAGGAAATGACAATTACTCTAGAAAACATAAAAACTAATCTCCATAACAAATTTTCAACAAACTCCAACTTCATCTTTTCATAAGTTCCTATCATCGCTTCTAATGAAACTTAATAAATAAACACCAAACGTAACTAACATCTAAATCCAATTAATCTAATAATCCTTATAATAATTCCAACAATATTAATCTAACCACAACAAACTGAAACTTGAAAGTAATTTGAGCAGAAGTAACTATCCAGAATTAACATTCACTAAGTCAGAAAATGATTATCAACTTAACAATTTAGTATTAACATCTACTTCAGATTTAATATGAGTGAATCAGAAATAGCATAACTTAACAAAATACCAACACGAGATCGTTCCAAAGGTTGAGAAAACCATGGTCTTCCTCAGGTAAGATCCCTTAACACAAAGATTAAATTAACTCCTTGCTTTCATTCCCATTGATCAAATGTAGAATGCAGAACAAAATATTGCTGTTGTATACAAAAATCTGATTGAAATTATCTAACTCCTAACTAAAACCAAAACATAGATATTTATAAGAATATCCTTATTAGATTTCTAACATGGCGTTAACTGCCAAGACTTAAGGCAATCAAACTAAAATAGAACTGAAACTGGACTAAAAAGAACTATGCTAGATTGGCACTGGAAGTAGAAGTTCCATAACCAACTATAAAGAAGTCAATTTAGACTTGAGTGACTCATCATCCAGCAGGGCCCATCTATGGTGTATTCATTCATCATGATTAAACAGAGAGTTTAACCACATCATCAATCTTTAAAATACCCTGTTCAAAACCCTTAAGAAAAGGATAACATTTATGGTAGTAAAAGATCAACGTAGCATAATTATCTCAGCTAATAACATCATAAAGTAACGCAATTAACATAAACTATTACTTCAAATACATCCACTAATTTAGCTAAAAATAATGCAAAATGCGTAAATATGTTAATCTATAATCTACTGCTAGTCATGTCAATTAACAAAAATAACAAGTCTTTTAAACATAAAATTCTTTAAATGAAAGTATTTTGATGCTCTCATCAACTTGGATTTAGTTTGTTTCTCATTTCAACTAGTGTATTTTATAGCATTATCATTAGTTTATTGTTGATGGTTCCTAGGCATATTGTTAGGTGTATGGGTGGTAGTAAGGTTAAAATATATTGTTAATAAAATTATGTTGAATCCCTTAAAATAGAGGAAGCCTTAGGAGTTTTATGAGAAAATGGTGGTTGGGTTTATAGTTTATGTTGATTTAAGGAGATTAAAAATATTTCCCATAGGTCGTGGGTGGTTAGGATTTGGAATCTAAATAGTAATATGGATGGATCCCTAGATGTTGGCATATATTATACTATGTGATTGTTTTTTCTTGATCTTGGATAATATGATGGCAGTGTTAGAAATTTTTCACATGTCTAATACTTTCTCTTGTACCTCATTTATTTCCATAGTTATTTGTTATTGCCTTCTCCATGATGACATTGAATATTTTATCCATCAAGCTATGAAATATTATAAATTTATTTTGGAGCATGTTCATGATTCTAATTGTTATTAGTTTTATATAGATATGAATATGGAGAAAACAATTATCACTTTGAAGGTGAGGTTCCTATTAGAAGCAATCTTGATATTTGCTATCTATTGTGGCATTGACAATTCAACTAGTATAGTGGGGGTCTCCTCACCTAGTTTGGATGCACTTTATGTGAAATGTGAGTCCTTTATTGTAGTAGTGCAAGGGCTATGCAATTTTCCTTAGCCTCCTATTTTAAAATTTGGGCATATTTTTTGTTATGGCTTGCCTATATGGTCAAGGTGTCGAGACTCCTATGTTATATTTTTTTTAATGCTTGGCATGTATTCAAGAATTTTATAATTGAAACTATTATTAGCATTGAAAGAGTTGCTATAGTATACACTACACCATGCAATATTTGGCTGAATAATATAGCCACCCAAGATCTAAGAACTTTTTATGAAAGTACAAGAGATTAGCTATAAGATAATAATGATATTATATTAAATGATGCAAATGAAGGATTATAATTAGATTATAATTGTTTATTTTCACATGAGAATCGACCCTTGGTTATATAGCCAAGGTGAGACATACGATTAGACAGGGTCATGACAAGTCTTAATTTGATTTCATGAGACAACAAACATTAAATGACCTAAGACACAAGCAGTAAATGACATAAGATAAGATAAGATATAATGCCAACTAATACTTCTAGAAATATTCCTAAAACCTAAATAAAATTAACATGTGAATAGAACCTACTACATGAACTAGTTAGGTAAAACACATAATTCACACGAACACCCCCTTAAGTGCAACTTAGGGAGAAAAAAACCAATGCAAATGATTTAAAGATGGGTCCTAACTATGAGTTCATGTTAGGTACTCATGTACAAATTAAATATCTCATGAAAGGATAAAAGGAGAAAATGTAGTGGGACAAAAATCCTCCCCAAAAGAGATGAAAACAAGATGCTCTCAATGAAGAATGAGAAGGATGAAAGCCCATGTGAGGAAAAATTCCCCTCAATAAGAGAGAAGAAGAAGAGAGACCATGTAGTCACCCCCAATGTAGAGTCTCCCGCAATGATGGTAGATGCTTGACATTGAATATTGAAGATGATCCAATCTCCTCAAATAACATTCATCCCCTTAGGAAGAAACAAAACCAAAATGTTATGCATGATGTATTCACATTCTTGAAAGGAAGATGAGGGAAGAAAGATGTTGTGTAATGTCTCTAAATTGTGCTCAAGTGTCTCCATGTTAATGTTGAAAGTTGTCACACTCTAAATGTGTGTTCTAGACTACATTGTAGAAGATGATAATCTAAAATATAATAGAGATGATTATAGAACACAATCCAAAGAAAAGGATATCTCCTCACAAGATAAAAAATCCTCCTCCAAATATTGCTAAAAAATCCACTCATGTCAAATTACAACAAATGATCATGTAGAGAATGAACAAGAGGATCAAAGTGTTCCCTCACAATGATTGAAGAAGGATCATTTCCATCAAAGAGAAGATGTATACAATCAATGGTGTCTTCAAAATTTGAAATGTTGGACTTTGCAAGAAAAATGACAATGTCTATCAAGTAATCATCCTAGATAGCCATATCTAAAAGACAACGTATGCCTTGCTACATCGAATTAAAAGAATCCAAAATTGTGGTAGCATACATCTCATCAAAAGAAACACTAGATGAAGGAGATGAAATGGTATCTCTAGACCCTCAATATATGAAAGAATACCAATATTTAAATGACCAGTGAAATGAAGAAAATAGGTGTTCCACTTTTTGGGAGGTGGAACAAAATCTAGGGTTTAGGGACCTAGACCTATTCCTTCAAGTTTCATTCAAGGAAACCCTAGAGATCCCAATCCAAAGATGAAATGAGGGAAAGAGATCTAAAATGTGTCCTAGGTTGTAATTAAAGACTAAAGAGGGTTCACCACCAAGCTAGGGCTTGGAAAGACTAGTAATATGAAAAACCTAACATTTGATAAAACCTAATGATATGCAAAACTAAAGTAGATGACCTAGAAATGAATTCAAATCAAAACGATAAACTAAGAAAGTATAGAGGTGCACCTGGGAAGCTAAATGTGCTTGGAATGAGGTTTGAAATCTTGAAAAATGTTGACTTTAGGGCTCACTAGGACTCATATGCTAGGTTGGGTATATCAATCCTATTTTTCTTTTTCAGAAAGTCAAAGTATGAATCTATTCTTCTATCTCTGCTCTTTCTTCCCAATTTGATTTTCGGATCTAAACCTATAAAAAGACCTACAAAACAAAATATAGTGTTGATTTGCTTATGGGGAGTTTTCCTTGGTCAAAACCTAGGTAGTTAGGTAATTAAACCTTGATAGAAACAATGGATCTTAATAGTAAATGTGAATACAAACCCTAATCTTAAGTGCATCTAAGATTAGGAAATCTGAAATGTAATGCAACCCTATTCTAATGTGCTAGAATGAGATGCATGGATGAAGCATGAAGATGATGACCCACTTTGAGAGATCTCTAATCACCCTAATAAGCTATAATAATGCATGTACCTTCCTTTAGGCTAAAAATAGAGTGATAATGGAGGATGGAATCACTTAGGAAATAATTCATTAGGCTTGGTTCAATGGATATTTGCATCTCCCGAACCTAGAATCCATCATGATTCTCCATAGGCAGCCATCATCAATCCTTGAAAATGTTAGATCTTGAATGAAAGTGAGCTTGAAGACCTGCAAAAACACAATGATGCTACTCAAAGACTTCAACCTTGCTTGCTCTTGAAAACTTGTAAATCTCTTTTAAAGACTCTTGCTTGAAACTCTAGAATGACTTAGCTCTTGAATCACTTTCTCTAGGTGAAATAATGACTTGAAAGCTTGTTTATATAGGCACTTCATCTAATTTACCATTTATTAGATCTCAAATGCCAACATAAACCAAAATTTTGAATTAAAAACTTGAATTTACCACTCAAACCCTAAAAAGGGGCCACATGGGACTCATACACCCAAGGTGGCATATGAGTCCTACCTAGTTTTTCGACGTGAGAAAATGTCGAGAGGTGAGAAATTAAGTGTATTTATTGGTTTTGTCAGGATTTTAGTCAGAATAAGCCTTGAGATCCAAAATAAAGGGTTTTAGGGGCCTATTAATGATGATTTAAAGGGGTCATGAATGCAAGGGTACTGAAATAGGTCCAAATTAAGTGAGAAATTATACCATCTCCAAGAAGGGAGTACAATTTCTTTCACCACAACCATATTTAATCTCCTATAAAGTGTCTATACTAGATATAATATTGTGTACATCAACCAAATATAATAGGAGAAAAATGTGAGAAGGTGTAGACCTAAGATTGATGATCACCCTCCCCAACTACAACTATATATTTGTTATGCAAATATTGAATTATGACGAAATCTAGTGTGAACTCAATACTCTTTCCTACTCCATCATATGCCATATAATAAATAGAAAGGATACTGGTTGACAATGAAGGCACAAAAAAAACATCATTAAATGCTTTTCCATCCATGCCAATAGATCCCTTCCCACAAACACACATATATGTGTTGTTGGCCATCAGGATGTGTGGAAATGAACATGAATCAAATGGAGGAAACATACTATTTGATGAAGTCATATGATGTAAGGCTCCTAAATCAAGTATCCACCTCTTTGACTTAGAATCTACAACGAAAACTAGTTATTTTCCCTTGCGTCTCTCAAAATTTTATAAAGAAGACAATGAACCCCTTGACATTGTTGAAGAGAAATTGATTAGACTCTTCTTAAGAAGATCTATTTCAACTCATCAATATTTTTTTAATAACATTGATGCTCATCATGCCCTATTTTCTTGTAATATGCATATTTACGCTTCACCTTCTTAGATATTTCCCCTTGAGAGGGAGAGGATTCATATTATTTTTGTAGATTTTTCTTTTTGTTATTTTCATTATTTTTAGGATTCCTTGATTCTTTCTATCTCTTAGGCTTACTAACCACCAATGCTTATGGCTTAGAAGACTTAATTAGACCCATATAAATTAACTTTTCTTCTTCTTGGATAAGAAATTTTGTAAATTCATTAAACTTGGGATCATATGATGCTCCTATAGAAATCTAATGCTCGTATGAAAGCTAGAAATAAAGATTGGATAACACATTTAGAACCAATTGTGAATCCTCTTTTTCAATATTGTAATATTTTAGTTGTGTTGTTAGGGTAAAAGCAAGAAGTTGGGTCCGTGAAGAGGGGAAGTTTTGGCCAAAAAAAATCTCTTAGAAAATGCGTGCGTGTTTATTAAAAAATGTGCATGCATTATGCTTTAGGTACCCGAGCCTAAAAAAATGCATATGCACTAAAAAAAACATATGCATTTTATAACACATACAATTCATTTATTTAAAAAATTAAATATCTTTATAAATGCATACGCGTTTTAAAACATGTATATGTTTTGTAACAAAAAACACGTACGCGTTTCTAAAAAGTATTTTATTTTTTAAATAATCAAGCAAATAAAGAATGAGTATGTGTTTTGTAATGCGTATGCATTTTTAAAAATGTGTACACATTTTTAAAATTTTGAATCCCCAACCCACATGATGCCTCAGTTTTAGGCTCAGGAAAGGCTTGGCAACCCGACCCTTAGCCTTTGAGCTGCAACTAAAAAACTAAGGCAGGTTCAAGAGAAATGTCCAACTTTGACAATATGGTTGATGGACTTTTTTTCCTAAATAAATCTATGAAATTAAAACCCATTAGAGAACATGATGTCTAGTTTTCAATTATATAATTTTTTTAAAGATTGGATTATATTTGTTATTTTTTAATTAATTTCTAAGAAAACTAGTCCATAAACTTGAAATATCAATTTTTTTTTGTTTTTCAATAACTTTTTTTTGGTTAATTTTCTTGTAAAAAAAATCATATAGCATCAATCTTCAGAAAATTCTCTACAAAATGAAAAAAGAGATTCAAAAAATGTTTAGTTTAGGTCCAATTATATTGTTCGTACATGTTGATTTAAAAAAAAACAATTAAGGCAAATAAAAATTCAATAAAAAAAATTCAGAAAAAAATTACAAAAAAGTATCCTCATCAATCTTCATATTGTTAGCTATCTTTCTCCAAAAGGAATTAGAAAAATACTTTTATTTGAGTCAAAAAGTGGTGTTCGTACATGTGCATGGTATGTAAAAAAAAATGACATTTAAAAAGTGGTTGTTATACATCCCTATCAAAATTCAATTTCTATCATCTGGATATTTGAATAAATTACATATTTGGAAACTAGATTCAAAATTCTAAATCTCATAAATTACTGACTTTTTTTAAGATTCATTGTGTATGTGCCTCAAATTTTCAGTCCAAGTGTGAAAAATTATGAAAAATAGCAAAAACACTTCCACTTTTTGAGCTTTTTGTGGACCCAACTTCTTGCATCATCCCCTTAGTTGCTTAATCTTGGAGATGTAGTCTTGGATGTGGTCAAAACCTTTTGGATCAAGATTCATCAAATCATTGCTAATCTAGTATCCCTTAATATTAACCATTTTATCATAAAATATTCAAAAGTCACTGAAGTCACCTTAAGTGTTTTGCATGATTCAATATGAAATTGTAAATAATAAGAGATTAATGAATATATGCATTCAATTGTTTTCTTATGATAAATATCCCATTTTTTCAATTCTTCAACATTATTAGGTTGAGAAACAATTTCATTTAGGTGGCATAGATAACCCTTTCGCAGGAGATAATTTCATACTGATTTTCTCCATGAAACATAATTATATGGACTTAGGAGTTCAATTTGAGATTTCCTCATCACAAGAACACACAATAAGAAAAATAATCAATCAACCACCACATGATTACCACTCCCCCCCCAAATTACTCAATCAAGAATATCCCCAACAATATATGATCTAGAATTTTATGCTCAATATGATTATAGGTGCCACTTTCCAAAAACAACGAAGCGGACTTGATCTTAGTGCTTATAGATGCCAACTTTGGCCACAAAGAAAGAGTACAATTCTTACATAAAATGGGATCAACCTTATCACACCAATGATAATTAAATAAAAAATTATGCACTTTTAAAAAATGCACCAAAAAATATTACTATAGGAGTGAGAATGGAGCCCCAAAAATTCCAAAAATGAGAACAACTTAGAAAAACATGTGAGAATCTAAATTTTTTGGAAAAACTAGGAATTTAAATAAAAAACCAATTGCACCACTACAAAGAGCACAATATTCTACCCAAAAAAAAATAAAAAAAAATGAAAAATGAATTCTTAAGCCCAAGTTATGAGCCTCTAAAGATTCAGTTGAAAAAACAAAACCACATTGGAGAGGGGTTTTTTTTAAGGAACCTACTAACATAGTGTTGACTTCAACAAAGAATATGATTGGAATATTCTTTCGCTAGTGGAATCTGGAAGATGTGAAAAATATTCTTTATTGCTCTAGAATTATTTGTTGGTATATTCCTCATACATAAAAATATTCTTCTAATCAATTGTTGGTGATCAACAATAGAATCTATTTTTTCACCAATATATTCCCCGACATGTGATTTTGTGCCATTGATCTATGGTAAATGGTGAAAAGGCCATTGTTGGGTCTATGACTATGTGGGCCACTATGGTGGTGCCACATGATGTTCAGAGGGCTTGTGGGTACTAGCATATACCCTATTGCACAATATTGTCAACACAATACCTACCTAAGTAGGTGCATAAATTACCCTTTGATTTTTTGATTTTTGATTTATTTTTATTTAAATTATATTTTTTCAAAATTAAAAAAAAAAACATTAAAAATTATTTTAACCATAAAAATGGATTATGAAAATGGCCTATGTATTGATGACGATGCGATTGTATAGTCATAGAAACAACCCAAGGGGGGAAATTTTCTGAGATCTCCAAATGAAGTGCTAAGATATTGATGATTTGACGAATGATCTTAGGATTTTTGGGTCTTTTGGACATGATGGAAAGGTTTGTTTTGAGCAAAAATGCTTCAAAATATTAGTTACCTTTTGGATCTAGCAACCACATGGGTGATCCCACAAAGCTGGTTTACAATTTCTGGGATATTCTAATTTTTGCTAAAATTACATATTTTTAGAAAATATAATGATTTAAGCCTTAAAAAATTCCATTTAAAGCATTCCAATTGAAGAGGGTTTGATCAAACTACCTTAGATCAAACCCCCTTGGATAGAATCCCGCTACTTTTAAACCATACCTATAACAGAGTCTCTTTTAACCTATCAAAATGTTGATAAAAAACCACTTTTGATTTACCTTTTGGGGGATCAAATGAATTCATTTAACATTTATTTTTTGTAAGTATGTAGTCCTTATTATAAGCTTCCCAAAAAGTATAATTTTAAATAATTTTAATTTTATTATTATATTTATTTTTATTTCTTGTGAATGTTGTTTTTTCACCAAAAATCAAGCTCTTTGTTCTGTACATGTGGAAAAATAATAGATTATCAAAAAAAAAAAAACATGAGTGCACCAGATATTAAAGTCTTTGATCCAACACACAAAAAATAGAATTTTGATACATACAAAAAAAGTTACGCATTATATGGTCGCGCTATGTTTGAATTGTAATTGGTTTGACTTCAAAACTTGATTAAAGAAAAATATTCAATAAAAACTATCTAACCAAGTTGAAGCACTAGATATCAAAGTTACAAATCTAAATTCAAAAGAATTAAAATTTTATCCTTCATGGAAAAAAAGTTATGCATTATACGGTGAGCGTCACTTTTTAAAAATGTTGTGTTCTGAAAAAAAACTAGTTTTCGAGGGAGATGGAAAAAAAAGTGCAATCTGATTCCAAAATTTTTGAAAAAAATATATTTAGAATCTACAGACAAAATTTCACGAAACTCTAGTTTGCATCATCTTCAAATTCCTCATGGTTTAGCCGCTATAGGTGCCTGAAAGTGAAGATTTAGTTAAAAAAAATTATTTCAGTGTCTAGTTTGGCCAAAAATTGTAAACCACTATTGTGGGATCACCCACATCCCAACTTCAAACCCTCATTCATCTAGCTTCAGATGTTCAATTTGGATGAAACAAAAGGAAAAAATAGCTTTCTTGAACCCTCTAAACTAAACAGTGAACTTATATCTACTCCAATAAGCTCCAATTTTGATCTATCATAGAAATCTACAAAGAGGAAACCCCAAAATATAGTAAATTTTTTTTTTTTTTTTTTTAATTCTCTAGATCATCATTCAATGTATGAGAAGATAATACTCAAATTTTCAAGATCCACCAAGATGTATATAACCTATATCTCTCAATTAAGACTATCAATAATCAATCCCACAAGCTCTAATACCATGCAGGATTTGGTATAGAATACTCTACACCATGCAAGATTTAGCTGAATAAATTATATTTACCGAAGATCTAGGAACTTCTATAAAAGTACAAGAGAGATCATCTATGAGAGAATAATGCTATTATATTAAAACATGCAAATGATATTATTGGATTATGATTGTTTATTTACACATGAGAACCCCTTGGTTATATAGCCAAGGTGAGACATAAGATTAGGCAAGATCATGACAAGTGTCTTAATCCTATGTCATGAGACAACAAACATTAAATGACTTTAAAAAAAAGTAAACGAAATAAGATAACGTAATATCTAATGTGAAATAAGACTTCTAGAAAGATTCAGAGGATTTAAGTAAACTTAACGTGTGAATAAGACCTAATAGGTTCAAACTAGTTAGGTAGAACACCTAATTCACACCAACAAATATTTTATGGTATTAGAAAAGGTGGTTAAGATAGTCTGGTTGGTTCTTTGATTAATTAATCTTGGTGAATCTATATGGCGTTGGTCTTGTAGCATTTAAGTTTAGCCCCTATTTTGATGGTTCCTAAATCCTAAACTAGGTTTATAATGACATAAATGCACACATAATCCTTTTTAATACATATATTTTTTGAAAACATAATTTCATATATATATACATATATATTTCACTTATAAAATAGGTGAATATGTATGTGTTAAAATGAATATGTAACAAGGTATATATATTATTTTGAGGATGTCAAGAAAAAATATTATACACATATACATCTAAATAATTTTTAACGGTGTTAGAAATTATTGAAATAAAAATCTCCAATGTATATATATATATATATATTACTAATTATATAAAAAATAACTACATGTATATATATAAAATCATACACATATTTTTAGGATTTGGTGTTGTACACCATTTCATAAAATGTTATATTATAATGTTGTAATTAAATAATTACTTAGTTGTAGTTCATCTAAGAGGTGTATATAGCCATACTAGGTAATTATTTGGGGACCACTTGTAAAGTTGTATTATAACATTGGGTTATTATTTTATGTGTGGGAGACATAGAATAATGATTTAATACTTGGAGAAAGTAATTGATAATGTAAAAAGTTAGTACTTACCACTTGGTTATATTTGTGTGAGCTTGTGTTTATAAAAACAAGCACATGGTTAGTGGTTAAGGTTGACTAGGTGAGTGGACTAACATTATTGAATTTTTCTAAGGAGTGCATATGTGAAGCATGTCATGGGATGTGTGAATTCATGCTTGGACACATGGAGGATGCATTGCAAAAACTTGATGTTTTAGAAGAATTCATTGTAACTCTGTTAGTGCATGTATTGTTTTATTACCAAATAATAGATGGAGTATGGATGCTTTTGTTGGCTTGGTTTTTCCCTCTTAAGGGTTTTCCCAGGGTATATCTTGTGTTATCTTGTGACTTGTCTATTTTAATTTATGAATTATGGCTATTTTGTAAGCTTGTATGCATGATTTTCTCTCATGGGGTTATGTAAGAAATAGATTAAATGAACTGGATATTGATGCATTATTTCCTAACACACCTATATATATGTTAGCCCTATTTTTAGAATCACCAAATTTTAATTTTTTTTCCTCAAAATTCTTATGTCGAGTTTCTCCTTGTCACAAAAATTCCTATTATCATCAAAAGTTAAGAAATTCACTAGTCTAAAGTAAAATTTCTCGTCATCCCTATTTCAATCCTCAAAAGTAATGATGCAACTTGCCGAAAAAAATAATTAAATTTGAAAATCGGTATAAGCTAGTAAAAATTCCTTTAATGTGAATGTTTCTAGGGGTATTTTGACCAATATGGTAGTTTTTTAGTCATGGAAACTCACATATTATGAGATATTAATGCTTCTATTTTTCACGTGCGAAATTACAAAAATAATTAAATCCACATTTTCAGAAGAGTTGGACAAATTTCATTCACTAGGTTTCATGATATTATTTTTTTGGATAATCTAGTAAATGTTTAGCCAAAAATATGAAGTTGATCAAAAGTTATCATAATTTCCTTGTCGGTGAGCTTGCAAGGTTATTTGGTCTCCAGGTTGATGTGTCGATGGTTTTCTATGTTTTTGTAGATTAAATATTTTTGGATCACAAAATATTATTTACTTAATGCTCAATCACATAGGAGGTTTGCAAATAAGATGATGCAATTTAAATCTCAATGTTCAAGTTCGATTAATTATTTATTTTAATACAATAAGTAATTAATGGCAAAGTGATTAAGTGGGAAATTAAATGAAATAAAATTAAAATAAGTTGTAAAATCTCACAACTTAAATTTAAAGTGAAAGGTGGAATTGTGAATTTTCATAACCCACCACAAGATAAAAATTGGGTTATCAAAATTCACAACCCATGTTGAACTTCCACAACCCAATTCCAGTTATATTCTCCCCTTCAATTGGGATATGTATAAAACCAAAGTCTGCAACCTCTGAGAAGAGTCTTGTAGACCAAATTGCTTATGTAAATTATTCATTGGATGAAAAAATTGTTGAAATTTCATGAAAATATAGTGAAGTCTCGAAGGGTCTCTTCTTAGAGTAACAACCATGGGCCTGGATTTATAGAATCTGAAGTGCTGAAGGAAAGAGAAGGAGATGACTTGAAGCATGAGGAAGAGCTCCATATTGTAGACGAACAGAAGCAGACAAAAATGCATAGGTCCTTTCAAAAGGCTCTTTGCAAGATCTCTGTTCTTGAAGCTAGTTGCAATCTTGGACAAGATCTTCCTCTTGCATTTGGCATTTAGCTCACCAATGAAAACATGTATAGCAAACTTCTTGGGAAGTGAGAACATGATATATTTATTTATCATATAGCCGTTAGAAAGCTGCCATTTTCTATTATCTCCATGCATACAAAATGGCGAAGGAAGGAAAGTTGTGAGAAGCATAATTTAGTAGGAATATTAAATGAGATACCACTTCACCAAGCACATGAACTATTTGGTACGATGCTTCAAAGATATGTTTTATTATGGCAAGCGATGATTGCAGAAAATTATTTAGAAGGATTTCTTGGAAAGAGATATTATGGTGGCAATAAATTTATTAACCAAAGTGAGAGGCTTTGTCAGGATAGGTCCCTTTCAGCAGCATTCCATCTTGACAACAATAAATGGGGTGTTAATGTTCAGCCATTATCTAGCCCCCCAGCTAATTTTTCTATCTACATAGCTCATCTCCATCCACATGATCAGATAATGGGTCTAGCCCCACCACATGGAGGGCATCTATCTCATGGGTTCATGGCTATAAAGAGGTGAGAATCTGCTACATCTATTTATTTTGACTCATTTGGACAAAGCCACAAGACTTATTGATTATGAAATGCTTGAGAGGACCACAACATTTTAGGGTTGAAACTCATTATGGGATTCTTGATAATGGACTATTGGAGTAAATAGGTTATCACCTGATAATCATTTAATCATTAATCAATTAGATACCTTTTTACTTTAATTACTCAAACTAAACTTAGGAGTTGCTTTTTTATATTAGATTGAGCTTAATATAGGTCAAGTCATCTCATTGCATAAGATTAAGACACTTGTCACAATTTAATAATAATCCTCATCTAGGGTTTTCTTTTTTATGATTTTATAACCATTCACGTTCATTGTAATCATTCAATTCAGGGTATTGCATCAATATAATTTCTTAGGTTGTTGAGCATACAATCATGCTTTGATCTCTCTTTTATCATAGAATAATTGCTCGCAAGTGATTTTTGGGAGTTGTGGGGTTCAATAATCAACTCCAACATGGTATCAAAGCTCTAGATTTGCAACCTCCTATTCAAACTTTAAGTGATCCTACCTTGAGAAAAAATTTGGTGCATCCTAGAGCAAAATAGACCTTTCCATTATGTCTGGAGCGACCAGAAACCTAAATATCAATTGTTGTCTTGTAAAAATTTAAGAAGTTGTAGTCAAGGATTTTTTTTTTTGAAGGCACATTTTGTGAAGAAAAAATTTGTACAACCATAAGGATCCATACGGATTCATACAACTATACATTACCATACTAGGCTATACCACCATTGTTGTACCATTCTATGCAAAAATTTGTACATTGGTGCATGTAGTCATAATTTTTTCAATGGAAAAAAAATTGCAATGGTGAATTTAAAAAAAAGGTGGAATTTAAATTTTTCAGTGTCCATATGATTTGATAGTGGAATACTCCTACCCATTGTTGTTGCTCAATTTATTTGCCACCACAACCTCTCTGCGATCTTGTGCCACCCCCACTGGCCCCCTCTATTACTCCTATGCTTGCAAGGAGCCTCAATCTATGAGAGCCCTTCCTAGTTCTTAGCTGCCAACCACTTGGTTTTCCATCAGACTCGGGGCTTTTTTTTAGCCCCTTGTTTTCCCTAGGAGCTAAATTGGGAAACTTTTAGTAAATCTCAGGTATAAATCAAATGTATGATCTCTATTTTTTTAGAAAAATTATATTGTTGGAAAGGTGGTTCCAAGCTTGATCTAGTGGTGTAGGTATTTTTTCCATATTTTTCTCTTGATTTATTCTACAATCCTTTGAATTCAGGTCTAGTTGTTTTCATTGAAGAGGGAATAACTTTTAACTCGATTTTTGAATTTTGACAATTCAAGTGACATTAGAAATATGATTAAGTCATCTTCACATATATAGAAACTATTTTCTAGAAAATTACATAGGTATTTTAAATTATTTCAATCAAATATCAAATTTTCCTTTTTTGGTTATTTTCTTGGAAAACATGCAAATACATCATTTTTTTGGGATCAAAGATTTTTTTTTTGCATGGAGGGGGTCTTTACTATTGTATCAACTCATTATTATAATTTTTCATCATGGATACAACACATATTACTTCAATCACTCCAAAAACTACTATAATTGGAAATCACCAATGGAGATACATCTAAAGAAATCAGGGTTATATAGAGTGACCATGGGTACAAAACTTGAACCTCAAGCTGTTGTTGTGAAGAGAAAGTTGTTTAACAGGGGTGATCAATATTTTGGGACATTATGAATATCTATGTCTCCTTATCATCTCTTTCATGTTGAATATTTTACCACTACCAATTAGATTTGGACTCAATTAGAGTCCTTGTTTGGGAAGTAGGATACTATGAGAGGATTTTAGTTGTAGAATGAGCTTATCAACTTGAATCCTCAATATTTTGATAGAATCCAATACTTATTCACCAAAATCAAGTCTCTCAAATTTTAGTTGACATAGTGTGGTAGTCAGAAGGACACTTAATTGATTTTTTCTATCCTTGCCAAGCTTGTTCTTGATTATTCAGTTTTTGTTTCTACCATTTATCCCATGAGAGATGCATTTGGTTATAGATTCACTATGCCTTAAATTGATGATTTTTCTACATCACCCACTCAAGAGCAAGGAAATTTGGTACAACTAGGCTCATTTAAGTCTTCCACATCACAGGCTCTTATTGTATCACTAGGCACTAAAGATATAAAGGATTCAAATGAAAAAGGAAAGAAATATAAACAAAAGGATTCCAAGTCATATGAGAAATCCAAGGAATCACATTCATAGGACACCTTATATTATTCTTCCTATTCTAATATCTAGACTCATCGAAGAAGGATTGACCAAAATGTGCATATTGTACAAAGACAGGGCATGATGAGCATCAATGTTATACAAAAAAAATGATGAACTAAATAATCTTCTGCAAAAGAACAATATTCATTTCCTTCATCCTATTCTTCCACTTTAGAACCTTCACAATTAGGGTTAGCCAAGTTATGGAACATGGAGTAGAAAAGATGAAAGCTCATGCTCTCTTTGCATCCACTAATCTTTGATCTAGCTGATGGCTTCTTGATTTAGAAGCCTCACATCACATGGTTGTATCTTTGAGTATGATTTATTCATATGGGACTTGCACATTAATACATATATTTTATGGGGAATAACACATATATGAGTGTTATTGGGAAAGGATCCATAGATATTGATGAAGGAACATTTCATGATTTACTTCGTGTCCCTTCATTATCTTCCAATCTCCTTTGCATCTATCAGATTGCACATAGTGGGGCAGGTAAGACTATAGATTTCACACTTGATTTAGTGGTTATAAAAGAACTACATAGAAGAGATATTATTATAGTTGGGACAATTTATCATGTCTCTTGATTATATTCCCTCTCTCACTTTTCTCCAAATGAGCTAGAACTACCATTGATTGGTCCTCACTCTCATGCATCTAGAATGGATAAAAAATCTAAGTAGAATTTTGGCCACTTGAACCTATGTGTATTTCCATGATCCACTTTGGTTCATAAGACCATGCTCAGTTTCCTCCTCCTACACCTCCTACATCTTGAGAGATCACTTATTTTCAACAGGATGTTTACAATCTTTCAGTTTCATCTTTGTGGGATGACTACTTTCCTGACATTATAGAGTTATTTGTTGAGTCTTACATTGTATATATTTGGAAAACACTTGAAGATATATAATTCCTTTTTTATGATAGCAATGGCCCACCACTCATCACATTGACATTTCCTTCAGAGGTTTCTCTATAGGTATCTTTACAGTTGTTCAAATTGGCTTCGATTGATTCAAACATGTGGAACCTTGAGCATTTTTCATAGCACCCATCATGAGATTATCTATCCTAACTTGAATTTTCTTCTTTATGCACCATTGTATGTTTTTCTTCCTATGAGGAGGAATTTTTTTTCTATTTTGGATCATATTTATTATTCTTCTTTGTCTATTCACTTTTGGTAGAGGAGCTTCTTCCTTCTGAGGGTTCATTGTCTCATCCTTTCTCTCCTATGGGAAATATTGATTGTACTTATGTGACCAAAGCAACACTTGGGGTGACATTTAGAGTCCTTTTCTTTGTCACATATATGGTTTTATTTCTTTTATATTTTTTTTAGATAGGATTTTTTCCCATAAGATATTCTCCTTTTTCTCTAGTTATGAGAGATTTTAGTTGCTTGTTCATGGGTACCTCATAAAGATTCCTTGTAGTTAGGATCCATTATGTATTCATCTTATCTTCCTTTAGAATTTTTTAGTTTCTCCCTAAGTTGATCTTAAGGGGGTTGTTGGATTAAATAGATCATCAACTAATAATTAATTAATCAAGAGTTTCTTTTTTATATTAGATTGAGATAAATATAGGTCAAGTTGTCACATTGCATGATATTAAGACACTTGTTACAATCTAATTAAATTCTCATCTAGGGTTTTCTTTTTTATGATTTTATAAGAATTCACCTTTATTGTAATCATTCAATTTAAGTTATTGTATCAATACAATTTCTTAGGTTGTTGAGCACATAATCATACATTGATCTCTCTTTTGTGATAAGAAAAGATCTCTTGTAGGTGAATTTTGGGAGTTTTGGGGTTCAATCATCAACTCCAACATGGACATGGAGCATATAAGTGGGCTAGTAGTTTCTCTTGTTATAATTATTGTGATGTTGTGATAATGACAACACATAAGTCTTTAAGAGGTCCTCGAGGAGGCATGAAATTTTTCAAGGAGCTAGTGTTAGGTATTGATCTTGATATGGCTAGAAATAGTATTGTTTTTTAGGATTAAATGGAGGATCACATAACCATACCATATGAGGACTGGCTATGTGTTTGAAGCAAAATGTAATTATAGATTTTAAGTCATTTCAACTATAGGTTATAGAAAATTGTTGAAGATTTATAAATAGACTCATGGTTTTGGGTGTCTAAGTAGGGTGAGGCTTAGATGTAGATAGATTACACCCACAACTATATAAGTATATGAAGCTTGATAAATTATTTGAGAGAAAAAATTTTCCATTCAAGGTTTCTCAACAAAGTTTTATCAAATTCCAATCTTTCATTAGATCTTAAATTCTTGACAAAGGATAAAATTATACATTGTTAAAGCCTAAATTCATATTTTATGCCACTTATTAGTTGGGGAAGATTAGATATTGGAGTTCATTACCATTTAAAAGAATATTAAAGCTAATCCAAACATCAAGTTCATCCTATTTTCAAGTACTTTGAGAATTGGTGCTAGAATCAAAATAAACATGTCAATGATTCCTTCTTAGCTTTAATGAAGGAATAACTCATAAAATATAAAGATCTTAGTGGTTGTGAGTGATAGGGAGTGACAATTCCTTCTAAAATGTATTTTTCAAGATTAAATACCTATGAAAATCATGAGAAGGGATGGTTCTTAGAAGGTTGCAAATATTCAATCTTGTGCTTATCTTATAGATATTTCGATGGTTCTATAGGGGAGGATAAAGTATACAAGAGACATCCTAAAGACTTCTAAAATGTAGCCATTGTCAATTAAAAATTTAGGATATATACTTAAGTTAATGAGACAAATATATTATCAAAATAAAAGGACAAAAACAATTTGATGTTTGATATGTAAACATTGTAAGGAAGCTAAGGTAGCGGAACACCTTCCTACACTAATCTTGAGAGGAGGATAATGCAAAAGTTTTACAGATCTTTAGTAGTTACAAAAACTTAAACAAAAATAAACATAAATATAATGGATACCACAACATAGTGATTTACGTGGGGAAAACCTTATCGGGAGAAATACCCCACACTCCAAAAGTCGCCCAATATATTATTCAAAAATCAAGAAGATTACAATATACTTACAAAGTAAAATTATCACACAAGTACATCAACAATCATAGATCTAGAGGAAACATGACTGCTATCAGAATCTCATAATACATCACAATACATAGCTATAATACAATGCCCTCATAAAATAGGGTTTCCTTCTAGGGTAAGTCAAGTTAATAAAACATCAGTTACCAGATATAAAACCTAATGATGAATAGTCCAAATTTACAATAATAAAATGTAAATTAAATTTTCCTTTCTAGGGCACTACTCCTGAGGCTCATCAGGGTACGCTACCCTAGACCCCTAGCTAGGGGGATGATCCCACTGAACCCCTCGCAGGGGGAAAATGACTTTGTTCCCCCAAATCACTAGTGTATCAAAAGTATCTTATGCATCAAAAATACTTTATGTAATTGAAAGGTTGAGAAACATTATCCTAACAAATCTCCCACTTGTTGAACACCTTGCAAAAGCAATGGGAGGGTGTATAAACATCATCTTTTAATTGCTAGGGGTCAAAACACCCATAGTCTCTAAATACCATTTGAACTTTTCTATGCTCATATGCTTAGTTAAATAATCAACAACATTAATCAAAGTATCTACCTTAACTAGCTTCACCCTGCCATCTTCAACCATATCTCTAACAAAATGATATATGTACATCAATGTGCTTGGTCCTAACATGAAATGTTGAGTTCTTATCTAGACATATCACACTCTAACTATCACAATAAATTGTCATTGCACCCTGTTTTATTCCAATATCTGAGCACAGTCTCTTAAGCCAAATGACTTCTTTACAAGCATGAGTAGCTGCCATATACTCAGTTTTAGTAGTGGAAAAAGTAACCACAACATATTGATTACTCATCCAACTAATTGCACCACCAAATAAATTAAACATGTAAGCACTAGTGGATCGTCTATTATCAACATCACCTACCTAGTCTAAATCCACATAACCATGAATATCAAGGGAAATCTCATCTTCAGTCATATTACTATGATAACATAAGGAATAATCTAAGGTACCACACAAATATCTGAAGACTCTTTTAATAACATCCCAATGAACTCTACCAGGATTAGACATATATCTAGAAAGAACTCCCACTACTTAGGAAATGTCTAGTCTATTACAAACCATAAAATACATCAAATTTCCAACTACACTCTAGTAAGGTACTCTGCTCATGTCTTCCATCTCTGATGGTGATTTTAGACAATCTGAAATAGAAAACTTTGTTCCAACCAAAACAAGAACACACAATGGTCTACAATCCTACATATCAAACCTCTGTAAAATAGAATTGATATAATTACTTTGGCCAAACCATAGCTTTATGTTCACTCTACCTCTTTTAGTTTCCATCCCAATAATGTGTTTAGCTCTACCATGATCTTTCATTTCAAATTTAGCAGCAATTTGAGATTTCAATTATGAAATCATACATTTCCCTCTATCAATAAATAGCATATCATCAACATATAATGCAATAAACATGAAAAAAACACCATCAATTTTATAATAAACACAATGATTTGATTTAGAATGCTCAAATCCCAAACTCAACACATATGTATCAATTTTTTTGTACCACATCTTAGGACTCTGTTTTAAGCCATACAAATATTTCTTCAATTTGCAAACCAATTTACTTTTACCTTTTACCATGTAGTGCTTTGGTTGTGTCATATAAATGTCACTAGTAGAATTTGTCAAATAAATGACTACGTTACTAAAAAATTTTGTCACGACAAGTAAAAATGACTTTATTCTAGTCATTTTTTGTAACACAGCTATAAATGACTAAATAAATGACTAATTTGATCGTCGGGTAAAATCACAGCTATAAATGACTAAATAAATGACTAATTTGATTGTTGGGTAAAATCATAGCTATAAATTACTAAATAATTAGTCACACAAATAAAAAATAGACAATATGACATTAAAGTAGGTAATTAAAAAAAAATGAACTTTTAGGAGATTATTGGCGAGAGAGGGTTCTATTGCACATAGGGTTAGCAGCGAATTAAAAAATTGTTGGCAGAGAGGGGAGTAGAGTAGAGTACATAATTTGATAAAGGTCAACTAATCGCATGGGTGATAAAGCTAATTTGGGGAGGACCTAGAGACTTTTGAAAACACTGGCAAGGAATTTAGAGTTTTTTGCAACGAATTTGAAGTTAGTGAGGCCCTCTGCAGCAAAGTTGAATTTGGGGACACCTTCTGTAGTGAATTCAGAGGTAATATGAAACCCTCATTACATTAAATAGTTATTGTACGACTCCTTGTGAAGTTCAAGAACGGTTGTAAATTTGAATGTGCCAAGTATGAGTGTTTGTGGGTCCTGCTTGAGCATCAATGTGTCCATTAACTGTATAAATCATGTTTATTTATTTAGTTATTATTTCATGTCTCATGTTGAATCTTACAGCCATAAAAAAAGGAAATCCATGTGTGTGATGCTATGATGAAACTGGTGTAAATATTTGTGTGTATAAAATGCAATCATTAGGGTCCTCATTGTGTATACCCTAAGTGTTTGAGGGTTTGATATATTTATGCAAAAGGGGGAAAATTAGTTATTTGCTTCAAATGGAAATTATAAAATCATATGTATGAATCA